>JBBPFD010000093.1:0-57264 GCA_038363315.1 Mugilogobius chulae
TGATTGTAACGGGTTATCTAATCGGTGCTCGCGTCTTCGCAAATAAGCCGTATTTTTTACTGCACACCGTTTTACAACTGTTCTAGGTTATTTCAACCAACAGTTGTTGATATTTATTACTGTGCTGACCAGTTGCAGGCCTTAGTCTGTCGGGTCCTGTGCCCCGTTGTTGATGTCAATCATCAGCATAGATTATCGAGTGCGCTCATTCCGACCCAACTGTTTGGTCGGCTCAGCTTCTAGCTCAATGGTGTAACTTCTAGTGTCACTGGAGGAGGAGATGTTCAGTGAACAGAAAACGCTGGTTTGACTGTATAGGAACGAGAGCAAGCTTAAAAATCAATAACCATATTAGGTTTTTAGTCAAAAAAAAAAAAGGAGAAAAGATCTGTAACAAACAGTAGCGCTTTCCTCAGATATGCAAATGAGCTCCACCTCTTCAGTTTGCCGTTTCTTTGCAGTTGTCATTCTATATACGTTATTATTTTAACATCTTTACTGTGTGTTCTAACCTGCTCTTTTCTACCATAACATCACCACAACCCTCTGGATTTATACGCACTGTAGATTTTCGGAGCTATAGTGCTTAATAAATGTGCTTTTGTGTGTTAAATGAGCAAAGCGAAAGCAGAGCATGAGGAGCCAGAAAAATTAACCAATCAGATGCTTCCACGTCATGGCAGCGCAGAGAGGTCGAGACAGGAAGACTGCAGTAATACAAACATGGAGTTTGGAAAGAGTAGTTTTACATTTAACGGAGGAAAAATGCCGGAGCGGGAAGACCCTCGGACTTTTCTGGAAACGTCTACTGGACTTTACTTTACTTTACATCAGTTGGTGTAAACTTAGCATCAGGTCAAGTGTCCCAGTGGAGTTTAACTTTTCAGAAGAAATCGAACTCAATCGGACTTGTCATCGTGAGTCTGCAGCTTTGGATCTGAACGTTTCACTCGTAACACGAAGGATGAAGACAGCGAAGCGGTGAGTGATAACGCGGTGTGTTAGCGTGTTTGTTTGGGCTCATACATGTGCTCTCGTGTGTGCTATGCGCTCTCTGTCTGGACCGCTGTCTGCTTGTGTGTGTGTGTGTCTCGCGGTCTGTCTGTGTGTGTGTGTTTAGCGCACACATGCACTACAGGCTGTCATACTTCGAATAATAAGCAGAAAAAGCGATAGCAGCACCAATATTTGTGTCTTTGCATTTTGTGTTTTGTCTTGATGTAACAATGAGACAAGCATAGCTCACACAAGTGGAGCTCATTGATGTACGCGACTGCAGGACGTACGGCAGGTATAGGCTGCTGTTAAAACACATTTAGTCCGGCTAAATGAACATTTAGGCATTGCCCAATGATAGAATCTCGACCCCCCCAAAGTTGAAACCAAAGTTACGCCCTTGAGTTCATCTCATCTGGTTCATATTAAAAAAGTAATAATTTAGAATAACTTAGTCACATTTCATTTATCCAAGTTCTAAAATTGTTTTAAATAAGTTAAAGTGGCTAAGTGCAGCTGCCTCAAAGTGCTTTAAGCATCTTTATTTTCTATTTAAAAGAGTCACGGACGTTGGGAGAAAGGAGTGCTTGAAACGAATCGTTTTGTGTGAATTGCCCTGAAACGTCGTCCAAAGGGCATCAGTTCGTAGTCTTTGTGCAGAACGTGCTGCGAGTCACTGACAATGTTATTGGCCAGTGTTAGTACAGTCTTTCATAGATCTGCTGGAGCGATGGAATTTCTGCTGATCCAATAATCTTTGTTGCCATTTTACCAGTCTGTGGATTTTGATTTGTCTTTTACTAAGATTGTGCCGAACCAAACAGCCATTCCACATCTCAGGCAACTTCAAAAACAGCATTGTAAAATACTGTCATTATCCTTGTGCTCACTCCGAACAAACGCAAGCGTCTTAAGAAGTGTAGTCTCTGAGCTAACTTGGCACACAGCAGGTCCACGTGTTCGCTCCATTTAAAGTCACCATCGATAAGCAAGCCCGGGTACTTTATGGACTTCACTTGTTCTATCCTCATTCCATCGACTAAAAGGGGGTCATGCTCTTTTGTCTTCGGATCAAATATTATTCCTTTGTCTTCCCTGTGTTCAGATTAAGGTTTTGATTGTCACACCATGTTTTGAACGCATCAACCTCGTTAAAATAAATTGAGGGGCAGTCACCTGCCATTAACAGACTCACTATTATGGTGTCATCTGAGAATTAATTATGCTGTTTTTGGGTGACTGCTTCTACAATCGTTTGTGTAGAGGCAGAATAATATAGGAGAGCTTACAGCACCTTGTAGTACTCCCATGCTGCATGTTTTTGCCACTGACAGAGTTCCATTTACTCTAACTTGCTGTGATCTTCTGTTAGGAACGAGTGGAACCATTTTATTAACAGGGGGTCAACATTTAAATCCATAGCTTCTTGACCAGTAAGTTGGGCTGTACTGTGTCAAATGCTGAACTAAAGTCAGCAAACAAGACCCGCGCGTAGGCCCCTGGTGCTCTAAATGTTTCAAAATCAAGTGAGACATACAGGCCAGAGCATCAGCAGTACTCCGTCTCTGCTGATACGCAAACTGAAGGCAGTCGAGAGAGGGCGCTATATTCTCCTTCAGTTTGTTTACAATGATTTTCTCCAGGCATTTCATTGTAATGCAGGTTAGGGCCACTGGCCTGAAGTCTTTGTTTGTGTTGGGCGGGAGATTTTGGTATAGGAACAATAATGGATTCTTCTATAGTGAGGGAACAGTTCCACTGCTGATGGACAACTGGGAAAATGGGGGGTCCATGCATCAGACAATTCAGAAGAGCAGTTCCTGAGCAGAAAAGCAGACAAACCGTCGGGTCCTGCAGACTTTTATTTGCTACCTTACTGAGCATGTCTTAAACTTGTTGCCTTTCAATTTCAAAAACGCTTGAGCCGCACTGAAGTAGATTTAGCTCGGCGTCCTTCGGCATGTCAAGATGGCGCCCATGTCTTTGGCTGGTCGTCTGTCTCTGCCTCGTTTTTTACTGCTACTGTTAGTACTATCAGTCTTCATAAAGAATGTGTCCACGTTACTAGTGTATGATCGCCAGTCTCTTCTGAATATCCGCAATTCTGTGTTAAAACCTGTGATCACTGGCTGTAATGGACAAACGAAGACACTCCCTCCATTTCTGGAGTCTGTACCGCACTACCTGTGGCGTCTACCTGCTTCGCTGCCCCGCAAACGTCGTCATAGAAAGCGGGGAAAACAAAGTGGAGTCTGCATCACTCGATCGCTGCTGGCTTCGTTGGAAGCATGATGGATTCCTCGTGAGGCACTCCTCGGAGGTCACCTGGCTCCGACCGATAGTCCCAGACAGCGGCTTTCAACATCCCGGCCGCGTACGGCGTATCAGCGTCTGTAGAGGGGCTCCGTACAGAGGAATCTCCGCCCGCTGGCCCGAGCTCCGGACAATCTGACCGCGCACCGATCCGCATGGCCCTGGTCAACACGAGGTCTCTAACAAATAAGACTTTTATCCTGAAGGATTTCTTCTCCACACATGTGCTGGATTTTCTGTTGTTGACGGAAACATGGGTCAAACCTGGTGACAACAGCGCTTTCACGGAGCTCCTCCCTCTCAGTGTTCTTTCTCAGCTCTCCTCGTGCGTCTGGTCGAGGGGGCGGGGTCGCAGTTGTCTTTAAAAACAACTTTAAATGCAAGCCTTTGCATGTGAACAATTATTCAAGCTTTGAAGTACAGTTGTTCACAATAGAACTTGCAAGTCCTATTCTTTGTGCTGTTGTCTACCGCCCACCAAAATACAACAAAGATTTTATTCAGGAATTTTCTGAATTTTTATCTGAGATGGCTCCCAAGTTTGAACAAATATTGCTGTGCGGAGATTATAATGTGCATGTCTGCTGTTCATCTGATCAGCTAGCCAATGATTTTAAACGTCTTTTAGCATCTTTTGATTTTATCCAATCTGTGGAATCACCAACGCACAATGCAGGACACATTTTAGATTTGATTATTTCTCTTGGGCTGTCTGTGTCTCATGTTGAAATATCAGCAACACCCATCTCGGATCATTTCCCAATTATTTTTGAAGTCATGGGCCCTCCATCAGCCAGCAGGCCCCCTGCTCCTGCCTCTTTTCATCGTATTATGACTTCATCAACAGCTGTGGAATTTGTTGCTGCTTTTGAAGATTCTGAGTTCTCTGCGCTCGATGTTGATGTTCTTCCAGAGTGCCCAGATAGTTTTCTGTCTGCCTTCTATTCCACTTGCTCTGGGATCCTTGACACTGTTGCTCCTTTTAAACATAGGTCCTCCAAGCCTAGGCCTGATCCATGGTTAAATGATACCACTCGGGCCCTGAGACAGCGTTGTAGGCAAGCGGAGAGGCGGTGGAAAAAGGACAATTTACAAGTGTCTCTACACATTTTGAGGGACAGTCTTGCTCTCTATCAGAGGACGGAAGAGAAATGCAATATTTGTCTAATATTATTTCCAGTAATGGACACTGTCCTCGTGTATTGTTCAATACTATCAATTCAGTTGTGAATCCAAAAATGTCATTGATCGAAGCGTCTGTTTCTACCTGCGAGGATTTTTTGCACTTTTTTATTAACAAAGTTGAGTCTGTAAGACAATTGACCAGCTGTGCACAGGTCCAGTCCTGCCTGATGACATTGTGCAGTCCTCAGTCTTTAGCCAGTTTGAACCTGTTTCTCTTTCCTGTCTTACTGAACTGGTTAAGCAAATGGAAACTACCAACTGTCCTTTGGACATTTTCCCCACTAAATTGTTAAAAGAGGTGTTTTTGATGTTGTCCCTCTCTTCTGGTTTTTATTAACACTTGTCTCAGCTCAGGATGTGTCCCTGATTCTTTGAAACATGCTATAGTGAGACCACTTCTTAAAAAACCTAATCTGGATACCAATGTTTTATCGAATTTTAGACCTGTTTCTAATCTGTCTTTTATTTCAAAAATCCTTGAGAAAGTTGTTTTACGCAGCTTCATTTAGTACTGGAAAGCAACTCAATTTTAGAGAAATTCCAGTCTGGGTTCAGATCTCGGCACAGTACCGAGTCTGCTTTAATCAAAGTGCACAATGACATTGCTCTCTCTGTTGATGCCAAGCGCCCTGTTGTTCTAGTTTTGTTAGATCTAACGGCGGCTTTTGATACTGTCGATCATTCAGTTTTGCTGTCCCGTCTTAAGAACTAGTTGGAATCACTGATACTGTTTTTAAGTGGTTCGAGTCTTATTTGTCAAATAGGACATTTTCAGTCATGATTGGGGACCTGTCTTCCTCTGTTGCCTCACTGTGCTGTGGAGTACCGCAGGGCTCAATTTTGGGCCCTATGCTGTTCTCCCTGTACATGTTGCCGTTGGGGTCTATTATAAAAAGCACAGTCTAGCTTTCCATTGTTATGCTGATGATCTGCAGATTTATCTGCCCGTGTTTCCAGACAATGATTATGCTGTTCAGTCTCTAACTAACTGTATTCAGATATTGAGATGTGGCTAGGACACAATTTTCTTCACCTAAATGAGGAGAAGACAAGTACATTTTATTTGGTGGTGACTCTTTGTCTTCTCATTCTGATTGTTTGCAATCCAATTAAAACAGACAGTGAAGAATCTTGGGGTTGTTTTTGATAATCATTTTAAATTTGACAAACAGATTGACAATGTGTGAGAGCAAGTTTTTTTCAACTGCGCCTTTTATCTAAGGCAAAGCCTTTTTTAAA
This sequence comes from Mugilogobius chulae, assembly GCA_038363315.1. Lineage (NCBI taxonomy): Eukaryota > Metazoa > Chordata > Actinopteri > Gobiiformes > Gobiidae > Mugilogobius > Mugilogobius chulae. The sequence goes on from JBBPFD010000093.1 coordinate 5,734, forward strand.
CCGCAATGATCTTGAAAGGGTAATTCATGCTTTTATCAGCTCGAGACTTGACTATTGCAACACTCTTTATGTTGGTGTCTCACAATGGAGCTCAACAGTGGAAGACCGCCCTGGTTCCGGAAGAGTTTTGCCCCATGTTATAGTGCCATAGGCTTTTCGAAAAATTCAAATTTTAAGAGTTTAAAGACATTACCGTGGGCTAGCCAGCTATGTGCTAACTCAGATCCACAGCGCGGTTGTTTTCAATATAAAAGCACAACTATAACCTAAAATTCAGCAAAATGTCGTAATAACTTCGTAGTTTACAAAGCTGAAAAAACGGCTTTTAAACAAAAATGTAGGTCTTATGCTCGTGACTCACCACATGGCTGCTTAGCCCCGAGGACGTTTCCAAACTTTTAATATAATTTTTTATCAAATTCCCTATGGCAATTTAACATGGGGTCCGAGATTTTGGAACCAGGAAGTGGGCGGTCACTGTTGAGCTCCATTAGGGATAGGACGATATACGATATTATCGCTAATCACGATAATTAAGGGCCGCAATTAAATAATCGTGGCGTTTTTTCATAATCGTGATAATCGTAATCGCAATTAATCGCAATTAATCGCATTAAAAGCAGCAGGCGCGCGCCTGTGTCTTAATAAGAGCCTCTAAAATCTGATGCTGTGAACTCATTAAAAGCTGTTTTATGGTTAAACAAAGAAAAGGTTCATGTGTTAAAGTTAATTAATGACTCTGAGACAAAGTTAGTAGATTTTAGCTCAACATTGTAACAATTTGTTCACTTTGAAATCATTATTTATTGTACTTAGACCAAAATACAATACCTAGTTGTTCAAACACACATATTGTGCACTAATAAATATTTCAGTGATTTTGAATCTGTGCACTTTTACGTTTAGTAAATTATTGTGATAATATCGTTAATCGCGATTATTTTGGTCACAATAATCGTGAGTGCAAATTTTAATATCGTTCCATGCCTACTCACAATCTGCACTTAGTCGTCTCAAGCTTGTTCAAAATGCTGCAGCTCGTTTTTTAACAAACACATCCAGACATCCGCACATTATCCCGGTTCTTTTTATTTTCATTGGCTTCCAGTTTCTTTTAGAATTGATTTTAAAATTTTAATTTTTGTTTTTAAAGCTCTTAATGGCCTTGCACCCTCTTACCTGACCGAGCTTCTCTCTGTTCGAAATTCAAGCCGGTCGTTAAGGTCGACTAATCAACTTTTGTTGGAAGTTCCCAGAGCCAGGCTCAAACACTGGGGTGATCGAGCTTTCTCTGTAGCTGGTCCCAGGCTGTGGAACACACTGCCTCCTGACATGCGCATGATTACAAATCTGGAACTTTTAAATCCAGACTTAAGACACATTTATTCAGACTGGCTTTCAACACTGTAAATGTCGTGACATAATTTGCTGTTTTAGATGTATTGTTTTTATGCTTTGTTTTTGTATTTGGAAAGCACTTTGGTCACTTGAGTGTTGTAAAGGGCTTTATAAATAAAGGTTGATTGATTGAGGTTGATTGATGTCTCTATTAAATCTGAGAAAAAAGTCATTGAGCTCCTTGGCTCTGATTGAATCATTTGGAGTTGACCCAATACAATAGTTTGTAGCTTTTTTCATGTTGTCCCAAAGCTGCTTACTATTGTTGGTGTTGAAGCTCATCTCAATAGTTAAGCGCTGCTTTTCTCTAGCCTTGGACAGTGATCTTTTTACTGCCTTTTGTGCAGCTGCGGCACCTAGGCGATCATTATTTTTATGGGCCAACTTCTTTTGATTTATACAGTCTTTAACATCTTTAGTTATGTGTGGTTTATTGTTTGGGTAATGCAAGACTTGTTTCTTTGGAACCACAATGTCCATGCAAAAATTTATGTAGTCCGTGATTGTTTCAGTTGCTTCATTTATTTCCAAGTTGTGATAAACACTCCAATCAGTGCACAAAAAGCAGCCTTTTAGAGTCTCTAAAGTGTCCTCAAACCATTGAAGAACAGTCTTTTTCTGAGACTTAGCTGACTTAAGGGCCGTCCTGTAGGTGGGCAGTAAAATGAACGGTAGCATGATCAGAATTGGCTATAGGAGATAATGTTTTTGCCTTGTATGCGCCTTTTAATGTTCCCGTAGCATCTGTCCAGCACTTTCGTATTGCGTGTAGCGCATTTTACATACTGGTGGAAGCCGGGTAACGCCCCTTCAAGGCGGGAGTGATAAAATCTCCGAGGATCACTGCTGGGGCACCCGGTGTGCGCTGAAGCTGTTTGTGTACGCATTCGGCCAGTTGCTGAGCAGCATTGTATGCGTTAGCACTCGGTGGAACATAAGCTGTGCATACAATTATGTTGCCAAACTCCCTTGGAAGATAAAAGGGACGTAAGGATAGGCAGATAAATTCCAGATCGGGGTTGCATACCTGCACTCTTACAGTGATTTGTTTGCACCATTCATCACGTATGAATATGCAAATTCCCCCACCTCGAGCCTTTCCCGATGACGTAGTTCTGTCAGCGCGCACGAAGGAAAATCGTGTCTTCGCGTAACCACGTCTCAGTCAGTACAATAATGCAAGCCTCTATGTACTCGTGAAAGAAGCGAGTGTTTAATCGCAGCTCATCCATCCTCTGATTTAATGCGCGTACATTGCTAAGCACAATAGTTGGAAGCGGCGGTCTGGCTCCTCTCCTTCGCACCCGCTGTCTCACTCCTCCTCGGTGACCTCTCTTTCTTCTTAGCTCCGCGGGTAGATCCTTAGGTGCCTTGTTTCCTTTTCTGCGAAGGGCCAGTAGAGTCTCTCTGGAGTAAACAGCCAAGCACATAGTAGTGAAGTTCTCGTTTCTCCGGTAGACTGTTTTAGTCAGCTGCAGAGGATAGCCGCACCTGCTAGCCTCTAGGAGCAGACATTGTTTTAGCGGTTCCTACATGCGAGGACCGAACCAGACGGTGGATACTGAAGACCAGCCAGGCAGTTCAAATCCCTCACACGTCCATCAAGATATTAAAGTGCAGTTAAAAGGTTAAAAACGTTAAAAAACTATCATGCAGCAGCAGCACGAAGCCCAGGGCGCATGCAGAGCAGCGCCCCAGGGTTGCCAGGTTAACAGCAGATACAGGACTAGAACTAAACCAAGTCTATGTAGGACTGTTACTTTTGTGTTGCTTCAGATGTGAATCATCACATCTTTAAATAATAAAATCCTGTCTGTCAAAGCCTTTGATTGTGCGCTTGTCCTTTTTCAAACTTCTCTGGATCTAAATGAGTGGAAATCTTTTATGTTGAACTGTATGAGTCTGTGCACTACTTCTTTCTTATTTAGTCACACAATAACAGACATAAGGACTGATCCTCTGTTGTTAAAGGGGACCTATTATGTCAAATTAACTTTTCTAAGTTTTTAACCTTGTTATGATGGCGTTTCTTCATCATTAGTTTACTCAAAGTTATATTTGAATTGATCCATGCATGTTTGAGTAATCTTGTGTTATTCTTCAGCTGCAGCTCAGAAATCCCCGTTCTCACCTACCACCTATCCCCTCCCACTTGTCTGTATTTACTTGTTATACAGCGCTGATCAAAATCTTAAGACCAGTTGAAAATTTGCAAAAATTCACATTTTGCACATTTGGATCCTAATGAGGTTTTAAATAGAGTTACAATATGCAAAAGCAAGAAGGGGGAGTGTGACAAAAAAAATTTGGAACTTGTCATTTTTAAGAAAATAATAATAAACTGAAAAAGGCTGTTTTTCAGCTGATCGAAATCTTAAGACCAAAGGCTATAAAAGCCAAAATCTGCACAAAATTATCCTTTTCTGTCAGGCTTTCAGACAGTTATGTCCTCCTGATGGTTAAAGCAAAGAAGTTTTTACTTCTTGAACGTGGCCGGGTCATCGAGCTGCATAAGCAAAGCCTCTCACAGCGACTCACTGCTGCTGAGGCTGGACGCAGTCAGACAGTCATTCTAAATGTTCAAAACTACTGTTGAAAGATTCTGAGCATTATGGAACAACAAAGTCAAGTGGTAGACCCCAAAAAATGACACCTGCGCTGAGCCGGAGGATCCTAATGGGTGTTTGTCAAGACACAGGGCAGTCCTCAACCCAAATTATGGCCCTCACTGGAGCCGACTGCAGCACAACAACCATCAGACGGGATCTGTAGGAAAAGGGTTTCAAAAACAAAAAACACTTTATTTATTTATTTATTTTTTTTTATTCACCTCGTGCAAAATGTACATTTACAAAAAAGTTTACATGAACAGTGCACAGCCTATATAAAGAAACAGAAGTACAAATAAAAATAACACAAAATAACACAAAAGCTAATACACAAAAGCAAAATAGTTAGGTTCATATAATACAGCAGAAATAACAACACAACAACAAAAAAATCAGTGGTAGCAATGATTGGTAATAGGCACAGAATAAGTTATGGGGAGTTTAAGAAAGTGATAAATGATGACCAGGTGGTAGTGGATGGGTTTGATATAGTTTCAAGAGAAATATAATCTATTATTAGGTTTTTCCATTGTGAAATTGTGATATTTGATTTTGTTTTCCAGTTCATGAGGACTGTTTTTTTGGCGATAGCTAGCGCAATGAGTATAAAATTATTTTGGTTTTTGTTTACTGTTAATGAGGATAGGTTTCCTAAGAGACAGAGGGAGGGGCAAGTTGGGATGTGGCAGTTCAGGTATGTGGAAAGTAATGTTATTATTTGGATCCAGAAACTATTTACAGGAGTGCAGAACCACAGTGCGTGAATGTATGTGTCTGATTTATTTTGTGTGCAGTTTGAACAGATGTCGGTGGTGAAGCCCATCTAAATAACCTATGCCCAGTGTAGTGATATCTATGAAGTACTTTGTATTGGATTAGTTGAAGATTGGCATTTTTGGACATGGAGAAGGTGTTATTGCAAATTTGTTTCCAGTGTTCAGAGGTGAAGGATATGGATAGATCTGTTTCCCATTTTATGTTGGAATAGCTATTGATTGGTCAAATGCTGTAATAGTTTTGTAAATTTTTGAAAGGAGTTTCTGTGATGTATTTATTGAGAGAATAGCTGAGATGTGAGTTGGTAAGGCTGAATTGAAGCGGTTTCTATTGAATTTTGTTTGAAGGCAAGATTTAATTTGAAGATATTCCAAATACTGTTTATTTTCTAAATTGTATTTTTGGATTAACTCTGAGAACGTGGAGAGATTATTATTAGTGAAAATGTGCCTTAAGTGAGTGATGCCCTTAATTTCCCAAATGTGAAAGTGAAAAATGTTTTTGTTGATTTTGAAATCAGGATTGTTCCAGATTGGTGAATTACCAGATGGGGACAAAGTGCTATTAGTAATGTGATAAATTTTCCACCAGGCTGTCAGAGCTCCCGCTATTGTTGGTGTCTTGAAGCATGGATGTTGTTTTATTGTTTGACTGCAAAATGGGAGATCTGATATAGCGAGTTTATTGCAAAGTGTCTGTTCTATGTCAAGCCAGTTAATATCATGAGGTTGTGGATGTATCCATTTAAGTATGTACTGAAGTTGATGAGCTAAAGAATAATGAAAAAAATTTGGAGCATCGAGGCCTCCCTTGTCTTTTGTTTTTGTAATGTGTTGAGTTTGATCCTTGGTTTTTTTATTTTTCCAGTAAAATTTTGAGATACATGTATTTAAAGATTGGAACCATGAAGCAGTCGGATGTGTTGGAATCATTGAAAGCAGATAGTTTATTTTTGGAAGTATTGTCATTTTAACTGTTGAGATTCTGCCTGAGAGTGATATTGGTAGGTTTGTCCAGCGTTGAAGATCTTCATTTATTGATTTGAGTAGTGGACATAATTCAGTTTGATAAGCTCTGACAGCCTGGAGGAAATATTTATTCCTAAATATGTGATAAAGGTTGTGCAAAGTGGGATTGGTGATAAGGCTGCCACATCACAACTTGCGTATAAGGGTAAAATGGATGACTTAGACCAGTTGACAGAGTAATCTGATATTTTTGAAAATGTTTTGATGAGTTTAATTGTTTCTTGAAGTGAGCTGTGAGGATTCTGTAGAAAAAGCAAGATGTCGTCTGCGTACAAGCTGATTTTATGCTGTATGGATTTTGTTTGGATACCTTTAATGTTATTGTTTTGTCTTATGGCTGCAGCGAGGGGTTCGATGAAAATTGTGAACAACCCTGGAGAGAGTGGACATCCTTGTCTAGTCCCCCTGTGCAATGTGAATTTTGGTGATGTTAATCCATTTGTGGTGACTGTGGCTGACGGTGTGTTGTAAAGAATTTTTACCCAGTTAATAAACGACTCCCCAAACCCAAACCTCTCCAGTGTGGCAAACAGGAAAGGCCAAGAAACTCGATCGAATGCTTTTTCGGCATCTAAAGTAGTAATTATTGTTTTATACTTTTGGGTTGATGAATAATGTATTAAATTGAAGAGTCTCCGGGTGTTATTGGATGCTTGTCTGCCTTTTACAAAACCATTCTGATCTGGATGAATTATGTGTGGAATTATTTTTTCTAATCTGAGAGCTAATGTTTTGCTAATTATTTTTATGTCCGCATTAATTAATGATATGGGTCTATAGTTTGCAGTGGAGGTGGGGTCTTTATTGGGTTTTAGTAGGAGAATTATTTTTGCTGTATTCATGTCTCTTGGTAGTGACTTCTTTTGTACTGATTCTTGCAGCATTCTTAAAATATAGGTGATAAAATGATCCAAAATGTTTATAGAACTCAGCAGGGAAGCCATCTGGACCGGGTGCTTTATTATTGGGCATTAATTTTAGTGCGTTGTGGAGTTCATTCTCTGTGATTGGAGAGTCAAGCGTTGTAACTTGTTCTGGGTTTAACTGAGGGATTGTTATGTTATTTAAGAAAGTGTCAATGTTCTGCTTATCAGGAGTTACATTGGATGAGTATAGGTTTTGATAAAATTTTTGAAAAACTTCATTGATTTCATGTGGTGAGTGGACTGGCTTCCCTGCTGAGTTCATTATGCTAGTAATTACTGTTTTTTTCTCTTTTTTGTTTGAGCAGTTTGGCCAGGTATTCTCCAGATTTGTTGTTATAGTTAAAATTTTCTTGTCGGAGTTTTGTTATAATAAACTGTGTTTTTTTTGTTAATTATTTCATTTAACTCAAATTTGTACTGGCGTAATTGGTTTTCAGTGGCATCAGTTGGATTTGTTGTTTGACTATTTTCCAGTTTCTTAATTTTTTCATGTAGTTCTCTTTCGTGGTTCTTTTCTATTTTCTTTTTGTTAACTGCAAATGAAATTATTTTCCCCCTTAAAACAGCCTTTCCTGTTTCCCACAAAAGAGAGGGAGAAATGTCCGGGGAGTCGTTCATTTCTAGAAAGGATGTCCACTCTCTTTTAATAAAACAGTCAAAGTTGTTGTCTTGGAGTAGTGAATTATTGAAACGCCAAGTGGAGAATATAGGCCTATGTTGTTTGTGAAGTTTTAAGGTGATGGAAACAGGGGAATGATCACTTATGATTCTTGGGTGTATTTTTGAGTCTGACAGATTGTTTATTATTGAGTTGCTTGTAAGAAAATAATCTATTCTTGAGTATGACTTGTGAACTGGTGAAAAAAAAGAGTATTCTCTGTCAACTGGGTGGAGAGTGCGCCAGCAATCGGCAAAACCACAGTCCTGCATGAACTGGTTTATGAATTTGGACGATCGAGAATCCTGTCTATTGTTTGAGCTGTCTAATTTTGAGTTTAAGACTGTATTAAAATCACCTCCTATTATGGTTGGACATAATGAAATACTTTGAATTTGGTCAAAGAGGTTTTGGAAAAAAGATGGAGAGTCTGTGTTTGGACCGTATACATTAGCTATTGTTATTTCTTTATTATTGATGGTAATATTTATTATAACATAGCGACCTTCTGGATCACATATTGTTTTATGGTGCGTAAATGTAATATTTTTGTTAATTAAAATACAGACCCCTCTTTTTGTGTGCTGTACATTGCAGAATACAAGTGAGGGAAATCATCTGTTATTAATTTATTATTGTCCAAGTTTGTTAGATGAAGTTCCTGCAGTAAGCAAATATCGGCATTCAATTGTGACAAATATGTTAGAACTTTTAATCTTTTCTCCTGAGAACCCATCCCTCGGATATTCCATGTTAAGATATTAATAGCAGACATAGGTATACTAAATAAAAAAATATTTTAGTTGTGTGTGCGTGTGTGTGTGACCTATAATTCTAAGTGTGTATATAATGTGGTAAATGTAGTGTGTTTATTTGTAACTTTAGCTGTGTAAATTGTTTTTTTTTTTTAAGTTAAGGAATTCCTGTACATTTGATCCCGCCACCACCCCCCTCCCTCTCCTCCCCAATACCATCCTCTGCCGTCCAAACCCATAACTCCCATCCCTCCCACACTCCTTCCCCATGACAGTCCCTAGCACCCACAATTGCAGCTCCGCATCCAGTTTTTCTTGTACTTGCCTTCCCTCTTGTTCCCTCCCCTCCTCCCTCCCATCCCCACCCATCTCTACACTTCCTTTTTGCCTCTAATACCTTTACCTGCCCACCCGGCCCTCCACGCCCCCCCCTCACCTCTGTGCCCATACCATCTACAGTTTCCTGCCCTTCCCCTAACTGCTCTCTAACCTTTAACTTAGCTCCTGTTCTGCACCTTACTTTTGTGGTTCTCCCTCTATCTGCTCTCTCGCTCTTTACCCCTACACCTCCTCTCTCTCCCTCTATGCCCCTATCCTGTCCCCTAACAGACAAGACATCCAACCTATAACCTACTCTGCAACCCCCCCCCACCCCACCCCACCTCCCTCCAACACGCTTTAACTGTAAAAGAGAAGAAAAAAGAAAAAGAGAAAAAAAAAAAAAATAAAAGAAAAGAAAAAAAAAAATAAAGAAAAAAAAAAATAAAATAAAAAAAAATAAAACAAGTAGGTCTACAAAACAACTGTTGAGAAAAAAAAAAAAAAAAAGACATTCAAAAATAATAATTTTACAATATTAACAAAAATAAAATAATAAATAAAGTTAAGTTCGAAATAAACCAAAATAAATCAAATAAATCTAGGAATTTAATGGCCCTCCCATACCGTTCGTTTACTTATTATATTAGGTATTGACGGAAATGGGAATTATATCCAAAAACAAAAAAAACAAAAAAAGGAAGATGATGAGAAAAAATTATAATTATAATTATAATATTATAAGGAATACAACAAAAAACACTTTAAAGACCTCGTCTCCTTCAACGCCACAAAACAGCTCGTTTAGACTTTGCCAGGAGCAGCAAACATGAGACACTGAAAGGTGGAACAAGTTTTCTTCTCTGATGAGAAAAAAAATGAACCTTGTCGGTCCAGATGACTTCCAACGTTACTGACATGACAAGGAGATCCACCTGAGATGTTTTCTACCGGCACAGTGGAGGGAGCTCCATCCTGGTGTGGGCTGCTTTTTCATTCAGTGGAACGCTGGAGCTTCAGGTGGTGCAGGCTCGTCAAACGGCGGCTGGTTAGGTGCAGATGTTGCAGGAGCATCCCTCATGACTGAGGGTCCTGGTCTGATGGTTATTGTGCTGCAGTTGACACCAGTGAGGGCCATAATTTGGGTCGAGGACTGCCCTGTGTCTTGACAAACTCCCATTAGGATCCTCCAGCTCAGCACAGGTGTCATTTTTTGGGGTCTACCACTTGACTTGACATTTTTTGAACATTTAGAATGACTGACTGCGTCCAGCCTCAGCAGCAGAGACTCGCTGTGAGAGGCTTTGCTTACAGTGGTATGAAAAAGTATGTGAACCTTTTGAAATTTCTCACATTTCTGCTAAAATCACCATCAAATGTGATCTGATCTTTGTCAAAATCACACAGATGAAAAAACAGTGTCTGCTTTAACTAAAACCACCCAAACATTTATAGGTTTTCATTTTTTAATGAGGATAACATGTAAACATTGACAAAAGGGGAAAGAAAAAGTAAGTGAACCTTCTGCATAAGAGACTTTAAGAGCAAATATTTCCCAATTTTACCAAACAATTTAAGTCAGAGTGTGTCCAATCACTGAGGAATGGCTTAAAGCTGCCCTGCCCACTATAAAAGACACTCCTGGTAAGCACTGTGTCTTAATGTGAAGCAATGTCTGTTGTTCACCATGGCTCGCTCAAAGCAGCTGTCTGAAGACCTGCAATCTAGAATTGTAGATTTGTATAAAGCTGGAAAAGGTTACAAAACCATCTCTAAAAGTCTGGTTGTTCATTAGTCTACAGTTTGAGAAATTATGTACAAATGGAGAGAGCTTGGCACTGTTTCTTCTTTCCTGAGGAGTGGCCTTTCAATAAAAATAACGCCCAAAGTTCAGCGCAAAATACTCAGCGAGGTAAAAAAGAACCCTAGAGTGTCTGCTAAAGACTTACAGAACGTACTGGCACAGTCCAATATCTCTGTGCTACACTGACTACATGTAAAACAACAGTCCATATCTCTGTGCATACACTGACTACATGTAAAACAACAGTCTAGAATTGTGCTCATCAGAGGACTTCACAGAGGAAGCCACAACTGTCTAAAAAAAACATTGCTGCACGTTTAATGTTCTCAAAAAATCACCTAGACACTCCACAGAACTTCTGGCAAAATATTTTGTGGGCTGATGAAACTAAAATTGAATTATTTGGGAGAAACACACAACGTCATGTTTAGAGGAAAAATTAAACAGCTGACCAACATCAACGCCCCATCCCCACCGTGAAGCCTGGTGGAGTAAAATTATAGTTTAGGCCTGTTTTGCTGCCTCAGGGCCTGGACAACTTGTAATCATTAGTGGAAAAATGAATTCAAAAGTATATCAGATGTTTTACAAGAAAAGTTGAGGCTGTCTGTCAGACAGTCGAAGCTTAAAAGAGGAAAGAAGCTGCAACAAGACATTGATCCAAAACACAATAGTAAATCAACTTGAGAATGGTTTCAGAAGAACCAAATACACATTCTGGAGTGGCCAAGTCAAAGTTCTGACTTGAGATGCTGTGACATGACCTCAAAACAGCAATTCATGCCCAACATCCCAGAATCTGACTGAACTGCAGGAATTTTTAAAGAAGAATGGTCCAAAAGTGATCAGATCGATGTGCCAGACTGATCTGCAACTACAGGAAGCGTCTGGTAGAAGTTATTGCTGCCAAAGGGGGTGTAACCAGATATTAAATGTAAGGGTTCACTTACTTTTTTTTCCTCCTTCTGTCAATGTTTGCCTTTTATCCTCATTAAAATATGAAAACCTATAAATGTTTGGGTGGTTTTAGTTAAAGCAGACACTGTTTTGTGATTTTGACAAAGATCAGATCACATTTGATGGTGATTTTAAGCAGAAATGTGAGAAATTTCTAAAGGTTCACATACTTTTTCATACCACTGTATGCAGCTCGATGACCCAGCCACGTTCAAGAAGTGAAAACTTCTTTGCTTTAACCATCAGGAGGGCATAACTGTCTGAAAGCCTGACAGAAAAGGAAAATTTTGAGCAGATTTTGGCTTTTATAGCCTTTGGTCTTAAGATTTCGATCAGCTGAAAAACAGCCTTTTTCAGTTTATTATTATTTTCTTTAAAATTACAAGTTCCAAATTTTTTTTGTCACACTCCCCCTTCTTGCTTTTGCATATTGTAACTCTACTTAAAACCTAATTGGGATCCAAATGTGCAAAATGTGAATTTTAGCCAATTTTCAACGGGTCTTAAGATTTTGATCAGCGCTGTATTTCAAAAGATTAATTCTCAAAGTGAAACATGTATGGTTCAAAACTGTCCCATAGACACTTTCCAACAATAAAAAATATTTTTTAAAAATCTGTTGCTTTTTGCAGTTACATTTAAAATGAAGAGGCGGGGCTTATCAGTTCTGCAGTTTTGAACAGGAAGTCAGTAGAGCTGTTCCTGTTTTTTAAGTTGTTTTAGATCAACTTTGTGTTTTACAATGAACAAAAGGTAAATTACTGATCTGCAGATGTTTTAGTTTCTTACTAACTAAAAAAAAAAAACACAATAGGTCCCCTTTAAAGCTTTTTACCTCCTCATCTGACACACAGAGACGACAGCACTGGGGCCATGCTCTGAGTCCAAAGTCTGGATGTGACAGTGCTGGTCTGAACGGTGGTTCACTGCTGTTTTCTTCACACAGTGAGTCCTGTTTGTCGCTGCTGTGGCTCTGTGAAAGTGATCATACAAAAGTCACCAAACATGCACACACTCATTTATCAAGTCTCTAAATGTCACTGTGAATGTTTTTACCTTTTGAGCAGTAAGTTATTCCAACAGTCCAGTGTTTAAGCTTTAGTCTGGTCCTTTGTGTCTGAGTTTGTGTTTCCATGTTTGGATAAATGTGTCACATTTAAACGTTTGCTCTTGTTCATGTTGTTGTTGTGTCCACAGACGCTCACAGCTCACACTCTGTCCGTCTCTAAACTCCTGTTCATCTTCGACGGCCTCGACGAGAGCAGACTGTCTCTGGACTTTGACTGTAAGGTCATCTCTGAGGTCACACAGAGGTCAGAGTCAGCGTGCTGTTAGTGAACCTCATCAAAGGCACTCTGCTTCCTACTGCCCTTATATGGATCACCTCCAGACCAGCAGCAGCCAATCAGATCCCAGCGCAGTGTGTGCACAGGGTCACAGAGGTCAGGGGCTTCATCACTGACCGTCACAAGGAGCAATACTTCAGGAAGAGGTTCACAGATGAAGAGCAGTGTAAAACAGTCCTGTCCCACATCAGATCCTCCCGCAGCCTCCACAACATGTGCCAGATCCCAGTCTTCTGCTGGATCACAGCCACAGTCCTGGACCACATGTTGAGAAGCCATCAGAGCGGAGAGCTGCCCCAGACTCTCAGCGACATGTACGCTCACTTCCTGTTAGTGCAGACACACAGGAAGAGGAAGTACAGAGCAGAGCAGGACAGAGGTCCAGAGCTGAGCACAGACGAGTGTGAGCTGCTCCTGAAGCTGGGCAGACTGGCCTTTGAACATCTGCAGAAAGGAAACATCATGTTCTACCAGGAAGACCTGGAGCAGGTGGGTCTGGACCTGACCGAGGCCTCGGTCTACTCAGGACTCTGTACAGAGATCTTCAAACAAGAGAGTGTCATGTTCAACAAATCAGTCTACTGCTTCGTCCACCTGAGCGTGCAGGAGTTTGTGGCAGCGGTTTACCTGCTCCACTGCTTTGGAAGTGACAGACGGGTCGTTCAGAAGTTTCTTGGTAAAAATACAAAACGGCAAAGAAGTGAAAGTGAGTTTCTCAAACGATGTCTTGACAAATCTCTGCAGAGTTCAGACGGTCGCCTGGACCTGTTTGTGCGCTTCCTTCATGGCCTCAGTTTGGACTCCAACCAGAGACTTTTAGGACGTCTGCTGAGTCCAGTAAGCCAATCAAAATACACAAAGTCATTAAAAATCTGAAGGACATGAGCTCAAGAGAAGTCTCTCCAGACAAAAGCATCACATCTTCCACTGTCTGATGGAAATGAAGGACCAGTCTCTTGTGCAGCAGATCCAGGACCTCCTGAAGTCTAGAGGAGGATCACAGGAGGGACTGTCTGAGTTCCAGTGCTCGGCTCTGGCCTACATGCTGCAGATGTCAGAGCAGGTCCTGGAGGAACTGGACCTAGAGAAGTACAACACGTATTATGAAGCTAAACAGAGACTGATCCCAGCGGTGAGGAACTGCAGGAAGGCTCGTCAGTCCTCATTCACAAACAGCAGCTTCACACACCTGTGTTAGGACTTATCACACACTACAGCTTTAACCTTTCATCTACTAATAGAGACTCGTCCACATAAAACAGTTGTAATCTTTTTATTATTTAACTAGACTAAACAGACTCTAAGATAGACACTGCATTACTAAAACAAACTTATAAAACAATAAACTATAACTCAGAGGTGGTCAATATATCGACTTTGAGATTAAACCATTAAAGTTGTTTTCAGGATATTAAAAAATATAATATTGAGGATTTAACTTAAAGTAAAATGCTACAATAAAAAGTCAATCACAAACTTATAAAATGACAAAGTGATGCTGTAAATGTTTAAATACAAGTTTAAATGTAATATTTCTGCACTTTGTGATTAACAATCAATTAAGTTTAATATTAAAAGTGGACAATATATCGACTTTCACATAATTATTATATCATTATATTGTGAATGTTGTTTTGAAGATCTAAATATGATATTAAAAATGTAATATTGAGTTTATTGTTTAAAAGGAAAAATTCAGCAAAAGAGCTGGTTTAACATAAAATAAAAAATGTTGTAAACTTTTAAGTAAAAGTATAAAGTTTATTTTCTGTTCTTTTGGAACCATGTTGCAAATGTTTCTCATTTGTCTGCTAATTAAGTCACTGATAAGTTAAAATACAAGTTTAACACATTTACAACAAATTGAAGTAATATTGACTGAATACTGTAATTTAGAAATGGAATAAAATATCAAATTACTCGGTTTTCTCGATTATTATGATCTTTATTAAGTAAACATGTGTCAATATTTTCCAACTCCAGCCTTTTGTCTTATTTTAACCTTTATTTGACTAAAAAGGCATTTTTTATTCCTCAAAGCAAAATAGAAATAAGACTAGTCAATAATGGAAATAATATTGACTGAATAGTCGACTGAAATAATAGTCACAGCTCTATTACACACATTTAAATTCAGCTTCTGTTTACAGGTTTGTTAAGTGCAGACTCTCAGAGACTCACTGTGAAGTGGTGGCTCAGCGCTGAAGTCCAGCCCCTCACATCTGAAAGAGCTGGATCTAAGTCATAATGACCTGAGTGACTCATCAGTGTCTGTGCTGTGTGCTGGACTGCAGAGTCTCACTGTGAACTCTCCTCTCTCAGGTCAGTCTCCTCTGTTTAAGCACAAAACACACCATTAAACACACTGTGGAGTGGGTTCAATATCAGAGAAATGAAATGTGTTATGACGCGCCAATCCCACTACATGCAGCTCCGCTCCGTCCGCTCCGGTCCGCCTCCGAAAGTTGCCGCAGACCCCTCGCCCACTGTCTCCGCTCCAGTCGCTCCGCAGGGCTGCGTTGCCCCGAGGAGCTCAAGAAGAGCATGCGCCAAAAACACGAGTTTGTGAAACATGCGGACGTGTAGTGGGATTGGCGCGTGAGAGTGTTTGGGCTTGACACAGAGAAGGGGAGTTCATCTTAAGTCTGTTCTTATGTCTTTAAGACAATACAGATGTGCTGTAGGATTAAAAACAACTCATTTAAGATAAAATAAACCTGTAAATGACCCACAGTCACACTGTGAAGCTGAAGGACTGAAGGAGAAGGGAGGTGTCAGGAGCAGAGTGAAGTCTCAAACTCTGCTCCTGCAGCATGTTTGTCGTCACAAAACCTCCTGTGTTCAGGACAGTCCAGTGTAATGTCACAACAGAAGTAGAACTAGAGCAGGTGCAGACTATGTTTTGTGAGCGCACAGTAGCTCTCCACCTCCCTCCAAGTTTAGACTTTAAAACAGGGGTCTCAAACTCAAATGGAGTGGGGCCGAAATGATCGGAGGCAAATTGGTCGGGGCCGCATTTTAAAATTTTGGTCTGGCTCTGATATATTCAATATAAATAAGGTTATTAGGTTGTACCTCCAATTTAAAGCGTATAATAACAGTATTTTTAGCTTATATAATGCATTTTGCAATACTCTCTCTTATGTAATGAAAAATGTAAATAAAAATGTTTAACCAGGGTAGTACTGTCCTCCTCAGGACATTTTTGACCAAATTGAATGCAATTTACTGTATTCTGGTGAATTTTAAGAGGTTTTCAAGTCAATTTCAACAGTAAAAGACTTTAGATTTCCTTAGGTTCATTTTCCAGTCTGGTCTGTGTGTCTGCTCTGTGCTTCACACTTTCAGTCTGTTTCACAAACACTACAGAAGTGAGCCTTTGTCAGGCACGTTTATATTGATGACGATTAGATACTGATAAAGCCGCGTGTGTGTTGCCGCGTGTGTTGCCGCGGTTCGCTCGCGGTGCCGGTTCGCATCGCTAAAACGTCTTTTTGAGCAGGAATTAATGCACGTTTCTCCGCGGATATTAGATCAAATTTCGTCAAATAAAAAGTGGTGTGGAGATGAACACATGAAGCACTTCATTATGACTTCGAACTGAGGCAGAGAAGCTCACCTGTCTGCTTAAAAGAAGAATCAACATCTGTGCATTTCTGTTGGAAAAGAGCAGCTGCTTACACTGTGACCCGGGCTCACACTGCCTCCAGTCCAACTCCGGTGCAGCCACCGGACCGGTCTTGCTACGGTGGGTGACTCACATTAGCTACGGTGGTTTGCAGTCCTGCTACAGCCACAGGCTCTGCTGCCGACCTCGTGAGACCCCGAACTCACGGAGGTTCACGCTCACGTGGGAAAATACGCGATCGCTGAGCACTTTTTTTTCTCTCTCTCTTTCGCTGAGCACATGTATTCTCGGGGTCGGACTAGCGTCATCGTGTTGTAGCACGCCAAACAAAGGGGAAAACAACAAGCAAACAACAACGTAAAGTAACTTTAAATTAAAGAACACATATTATGCAAAATCAACTTTTTAGAGTTTTTAATCCTATTGGTAAAGTGGCTTCCACACCAAAAATACTGCTGAAGTTTCATTTGTGAAATATCTTTTGTTCTCCCAAAAACAATGCTCTGAATGTCCCAGATCTGTGATGTCACAGATAGATCGTTCAGATCTTTTACTCTGTTTTTAAGTCCATAAATCGTCCAGACTTGTTTTGAGCATTTACGCAGGATTAGCATATTAGGCAAGATTGGTTAAATTGTATAACATCTGTAATTTTTTCTGGAGTCAGTAAATAGAGCTCTAACTCATTTTTGATGTAGAAAACACACACAACCCTTGTGTGACTTTACTAGACTTTTTTATTAGTTCTGGTGCATGAGATTCCAAAGTGGAGGTACTTTGGAGCAGTTTGAAGGAAAAAAAACAACACAAAAAATGCATAATATGTGTCCTTTAAAACTTTCACTCACCACTGCACAGTGGTTGTTTACAGTTTTCAAACTTTAGTATTTGAGCATCTAACTCCAGTTGTGCCAAGCATTTTTACGTACAGCAAGTTGATGTTTTCCCCTTCACGTCGTCGGCAACAAACAAAACGTCACGAAACGTCATCAGTCCGACCTCGAGAATATGTAAACAAAGAACACATGCGCCGAGTTTTGGGCTTGTTTCACGTCAGTTGATTTCTGTTTGATTTTCGCTGCACAATGGGTGAGTACGGGAGGTTTATTTACATTCTATGTGGTACATAATCATGTAAATGTTGTATTTTGACGTATTTTGTATTATTAGTGGTAACGTAATGATTTTATTTAGAAAACTAACGGATTCACTTCACCCGCGCTCGCTTGGTTCCTGTTTATCGTGTCTTGTTTTCACAACTTCATCAAAAAGGGCTCCGGTGGCTCCGGCGTCCAGCCATAATTTGAAACAAACGAAACGGATTTGGAGCGCCGGATTGACCGTACCGGAGACACCGGACTGTACTGTACGCCGTGTGAGCCACTCTCGGACTTTTCAAGTTAAGTAAAGGCTCCGGTGGCTGCACTGGAGTTGGACTGGATGCAGTGTGAGCCCGGTGACCGTCTCTCCTCCTGCGTCTGAAACTTCTGCTTCATAATCCTTCTGTCCTCTGTCCGATTCTTTGTTGTGGAGAGTTCTCGTTCATCGTGTGTTTGCTGCTGGTGCACGGGGCAGCGGGGGAGGAGCAGAGGCTGCGCTACGCTGCAGTGCATTGTGGGACCTGTAGTTCAAATGTAATGTGCGGGCCACATGGATGTATTGGCGGGCCGCATTCAATGTTAATTGAAATTATCCCGGGGGCCGCAAAAAATCATCTCGGCATGGCCCCTGGGCCGCGAATCTGAGACCCCTGCTTTAAAAGGAATCCTAACTCTGAAGATAAATATGGCTAAAATGCTGGTACTGCTCATGCTTACTAAAATAAATTACAAACAAGTATATAACTGCTTAATATTTTTATACAAACATTGTTTTTTATACAATCATTGTTTTTTATCCACTGGGTGCGGCCATATTGTCCAGACGCAATGCATTCTGGGTTGATGACATTAATGGTTGCTATGATTGTTGCCATGGTTACTCCTGTGGTTCCATCGGTGATCAGTTGAAACAAAAACACCACTGACAGTGTCCAGTTCTTGTCTCTTCCTCTTGATTATCTTCAGTGTCACTAGATTCCACATCTTCTGTATTTTGCTCCGACCAAACTGAAAAGGTTGAACCGAGGATTCATGTTGCTTGGTTACCGGCCGAAGCCTGTTACCTTGACAACACCAGAGGGAGACAGTCAGTCCAAAATGGCAGCATTCATGTAATTTCTTTGAACATGATTTTAAAAAACTATAAACTTCCAAGGTATTTGTCCTGTATTTATATAAGTGATGATGTTATAAGTGTTTTAGGGTAAACATGTGATATAGTCGAGGTTCACTTAAAGGTACACTGTGTAACTTTTTGGCAAAAAATGAACTGAAATAAAAGCGTTTTTCTAGTTTAGAGGTCTTTGTGACACTAAATAAATTATGAAAATATGTGACTTCACTTCTGAGCAAACTTGCATGGCCACAAAATTAACTATTACTTGTTCAAGAGGACAAGGTAAGGTGATGTTTATTAAGGACAATGTACAATTACATTAAGCACAAAGGCAGAGATGCTTGTACCAGATTCTAGCTTTTTACAGCTAATGGCCTCCTCCTGTTTGTTTCCATAGAACGCAGCTTCTTTAGTTATAGATACATATGTCTTAAAGTTTATTTATCCCCAATAAGAATATTCTAAATAATGATTTTAATTCCTATTTGTATTGAATTGTGTAGTTGACATTTTACCTCCAGAAAGTTACATGGTGCACCTTTAATTAATGTTATTATTGTCACTCTTACTGCCATTGTAACTCTAGATGCTTAACTCTGAGCTCTAATCTTGTCTTAACCTTTCTTTGGATAAAGAATACTTTCCTCAGAGTGGGTCTGGTCACCACTCCATCCGCCGCATCAAGTCCACAACAAACTGTGTAATTAAATTAGTTGAGTGACGTACACGGTCGTCTGTCGTTCAGAACAAAATCAAACTTCTCTGTTGTCGAGGCTTCAGAAAACAGTCTGTCCTGAGCTTCAAGGCCACACATTCTTCTGCCTCACTTAGATTATCTGTAGAGATTCAGCAAAGACAAACACACTCGCCTCACCACTGGAGACTACCTTTGTAACTTTGCACATTGTGTCGTCGTTTTTTATGTGAAACAGTTTTCTACGACATTAAACTGTCCACATCAGACTCTGTCTGTCACTGGTGTCACAACTTTGAGAAAAGGACAGAATAAGTTCTAGTCTTTAGTCTGTTCTGTAACAGAGCAGAGGTTCTCAAACTGTGGTCCTAGTCTCACTGCTGCTCCTCAGGCTCTTCTCCACTTTTAGCCTGATTCAGTTTGACTTTGACACAATCGACTCATTCTCAGTGAAATTAAGTCATTTTAGAACAAAACTCTCGGCCATCTTGGATCTCTCGTCACAATTGTTGTTTCTGTTCCACTTGGAGACCCCCCCCCCCCCAAACACCTGCTCATCATTCTCTTGCTCTATCTCTCTTGTGATTCTTTCTCAAATAGAAAGTCAAAGTGACTGAAAAAACTTTAACCACATCATGTTTTCTTTATTCAGATTGTGTCGCTGTGGTTTGTCAGAGATGAGCTGCTCCTCTCTGGCCTCAGCTCTGAAGTCCAACCCCTCACATCTCAGAAAACTGGACCTGAGTAAGAACAAAGACCTGTCTGATTCAGAATGTCTGATCTGTGTGGTTTTCTGCAGAGTCCAGACTGTCGACTGGAGACTCTCAGGTCAGTTCACTGTCTCTTACTTGTGTCATGTTTCAGAGCTTTCAGAAAAGAGCTGGGCCAGAATAAGCTCTAGTATTTAGTCTGTACTTGTAGTCAGAGGTGGGCAGAGTGGACAAGAACTGGACTCAAAGTAAAAGGACTGTTCCATCTAAAGAATATGACTCAAGTAGAAGTCAAAAGCAGTGGTCCAAGAAATGACTCAAGTCTGAGTCAAATGTATTTGTGGAAACTACTGCTCTGAAGTGAATATAACAGAGGAACTGTCTGGACACAACATGGGATTTATCATTTGAACTTGTCAACAAAACGTGAAAAAGATTAGAACATTATTATAAATGAAGATAAGAGCAAGAAAGACTTTATGTGATGTAAAACTTGAGTCACTTTTGGATTTCTACATTGAGAAGAGGATTCTCCCACTTGACTCAAGAAAGAGTTGTGTTACTTAATAAAAATATGACTCAAGTAGAAGTAAAAGACATAAGAAAATGACTGGTAAAAAGTGACACAAGTAAATGGAGCTGAGTAAATGTGAGTGAGTACTAAGGAGGTCAAGAGTCTTAGGTTTTCCATAATCGTGATTATTCAAAACACATTAGAATCGTAAGAACAAAAGAAGAATAATCGTGACAATTTTAGAATCAAAATGTTGTATTTTTAGTTGATTCTATAGAAACAAGAAACTGATGGAGTTCAAAAGAAAAAGATGAAACTTGGTGCAGATGTGTTTATTCTGGATAAATACATTTCATTTTTCATTTTTTGCTTTAGTAAATGTAAGTTGTGATTTGTGAGCATTGTTTTAACCCTTGTGTCCGTTAGAAAAAAGTTCCTAATCTCCTGTTAGCGCCCTTTACTCCAACTTTTTTTGACGGCTGTAAAATTAAAGTAAAATATATTTTTCAACTTTTTTTGCTTAAATCTGTTAATCCACTTCTGTTCTGACTAAAATACCAAATTTGAAAAAAATCCTCATGTTTTAATATTTTTACAGACTTATAAAAAAGTTGATTTTCAGAGGAGGTGAAAATCTGACACAAAATGGCCCATTTTTCATATAAATGAAAATATAATCTGGATTTTTTGGGACCTTTTATTACAGCCTTGGGGCATGTTAAAAATGAGTCCAACTTTGACTTTGATGATTTTGTAGTTTTTGTGCAGAAGCAGTTGTAGTTTTTTCTTCCTCTTGTTCTGTTAGCGCCATTTTTTCCCCCATTGACTCCATTATAAACACGTTTTTTACTGCTCTGAAAATCCACTATAAAAGTGTGATTTTCCAAACTTTTATGTTTGTCCTTTTCAGAGAATGAAATAAGTCATTTTTAGACTTGGTGATGAAATGTGTGTATTTCCCATTGAAAACAGGCCTGTGAAGAGTAAGACACAGTTTCCCCATGTAAACCTATGGGACATATAGGAAGCATGGCCTCCATGTATGGATAGACATGTTTGGATTTAGGAAGCTCCTGGGGGCGTGGCCTCACCTGGGGCGGGGTGTAGGTGTGTGGGGGCACTGGGGGGTGTTGGGGAGTATGTGTGTGAAGTTTGGTGTTTGTGCATATAATGGTGTATAGAATAGAGTTGTTCAAAGACAGCTTATCCTATTGTAATAAGGGCACTACATTCAAATATGCATATTGTTCAAAATTCACACACATACTCCCCAACACCCCAGTGCCCCCCACACACCTGCACCCCGCCCCAGGTGAGCCACGCCCCCAGGAGCCTCCTAAATCCAAACATGTCCTGTCTCCGGGTGGCTCCATAGGTTTACATGGGGAAACTGTGCTTTTCTATTCACAGGCCTGTTTCAATGGGAAATAACACATTTCATCACCAAGTCAAAAATGACTTTTTTTCACTTCTTCTGAAAAGGAACAAACATAAAAGTTTTGAAATCACACTTTTATAGTGGATTTTCAGAGCAATAAAAAAAAGTGTTTATAATGGAAGTCAATGGGGGAAAAAATGGCGCTAACAGAACAAGAGGAAGAAAATACTGTAACTGCTTCTGCACAAAAACTACAAATCATCAAAGTCAAAGTCGGGACTCATTTTTAACATCTCCAAGGCTGTAATAAAGGTCCAAAAAAATCCAGATTTATATTTTCATTTTAGATAAAAAATGGTCCATTTTGTGTCACATTTTCACCTCCTCTGAAATCAACTTTTTATAAGTCTGTAAAAATATTAAAACTGAGGATTTTTTTCAAATTTGGTATTTTTAGTCAGAACAGAAGGGGATTAACAGATTTAAGCAAAAAAGTTTGAAAAATAAACATTTTACTATTTTTACAGCCATCAAAACAAGTGGAGTAAAAGGCGCTAACAGAACATAAGGACAGCTCATGTGTAAATGACAAGACTATGGGTTTGGCAAAACTGCAAGTTAATTTTTAAAAATATGACTCGATCTAAGTTTGTAACAAGAAATCATTGAAATATCTCCATAACTGTAGCAATGGTGGACACTTTAAAAATGAAAAGTGCCAAAAAATGGAGTAAACTCCCCAACGGGACACAAGGGGTTAAAATTCCAAATATCAGTGTCAACAATTATCAGTAGATCAAATAAAATGAAAAGATTAGCACAAAAATTATGACTAAAAAAAACAAATAAAAAACAAAAGCAAAATTTGACCCATCTCTAAATGTGGTCATTTTAGAAACAAAATTCTGCCTTTCAACGTATAAAAATAGAATTTTAGAAAAAAATATTTTTTTCATAGTAATTTTCATCATTAAAATTCTTTGTCACATTAAGAATATTTCATTCACAAAGTTTATTTCATACAAACTTGAGGAAAAGTGACATTTTAAACAACAAAAAGTGATAAAATCCTACATTTCTCTGTTGTTTGGTTGTGCTCATTGTAATGGTGAAGAATTGCTAAATCGTGATCATTTGTTTGACAATAATCACAGTAAAATGTGATATTGTGACGTCTCTAGTGAGCACCGAAACAAAACTTAAACAATCACTGAACAAACTCATGAAGAACTCCACTTTTACAGTAAAGTCTTTTGTGTTGATTGATTTATTTTAACCTGGAAATGATTTGTTTAATCTTTCTTTTGCTTTTTATATCTGTGAGGACATTAACCACATCATGTTTTCTTTATTCAGATTGGAGAACTGTGGTTTGTCAGAGATGAGCTGCTCCTCTCTGGCCTCAGCTCTGAAGTCCAACCCCTCACATCTCAGAGAACTGGACCTGGGTTATAACAAACTGTCTGATTCAGGAGTGTCTGATCTGTGTGGTTTTCTGCAGAGTCCAGACTGTCGACTGGAGACTCTCAGGTCAGTTCACTGTCTCTTACTTGTGTCATGTTTCAGAGCTTTCAGAAAAGAGCTGGGCCAGAATAAGCTCTAGTATTTAGTCTGTACTTGTAGTCAGAGGTGGGCAGAGTGGACAAGAACTGGACTCAAGTAAAAGGACTGTTCCATCTAAAGAATATGACTCAAGTAGAAGTCAAAAGCAGTGGTCCAAGAAATGACTCAAGTCAGAGTCAAATGTATTTGTGGGAAACTACTGCTTGAAGTGAATATAACAGAGGAAACTGTCTGGACACAACATGGGATTTATCATTTGAACTTTGTCAACAAAACATGAACAAACTCACACAGTTTCAGATCTTTAATATAAAGGATTAGAAAATTAATTATATTTGAAGATAAAGAAGAAGAAAGACTTATGTGATGTAAAACTTGAGTCACTTTTGGATTTCTAACATTGAGAAGAGGATTCTCCACTTTGACTCAAGAAAGAGTTGTGTTACTTTAATAAAAATATGACTCAAGTAGAAGTACAAAGTGTGAACATAAGAAAATGACTGGTATAAAAGTGACACAAGTAATAGAGCTGAGTAAATGTGAGTGAGTACTAAGGAGGTCAAGAGTCTTAGGTTTTTCCATAATCGTGATTATTCAAAACACATTAGAATCATAAGAACAAAGAAGAAAATCGTGACAATTTTAGAAGCAAAATGTTGTATTTTTAGTTGATTCAATAGAAACAAGAGACGAGAAACTGATGGAGTTCAAAGGAAAAAAGATTAAACTTGTGCAGATGTGTTTTATTCTGATATAATACATTTAAATGTAAGTTTGTGATTTTGTGAACATTGTTTTAAAGCTCCAAAATCAGTGTCAACAATATATCAGCTAGTATCAAATAAAATGACAGAGATGCACAAAAAATTATGACATAAAACACACAAAAGAACCAACGAATGCCATAATTCTAGGGTCATTTTAAGAAGAGTGTCAGAAACAACAACTTCCACATAAATGCGCGATTTAATAAGTTGTTTGTGATAATTTAATTCAAGATACTGTTTGTTGCTAATCTTATTCCTAGTATGTCAAGACAGATATAGATTTTTACAAAGGGTAATGCTTTTAAAAATCTGTTTCTGTATAAAAACTAATTCTGGTATCATGGATAATTTACTATATATGCACCTTTACCACATCATTTTATTCACTATAGCAGATTCATTCTAATTAGAAAGGTATTAATAAATCTTGTTTGCCCCAACTAAGAGTAACGCCTGCTTTACATGAATTTTTTTTTTACCTTTAGATCTGTTATTAGACTCATATATTAAATCATCACACATTCATTTCTTTACTCTCTATATGATGTAGACATTAGAGATTATGTAATTAAACATAGCGCTGCTACTGATTTTCTCTTGTTTTAATCCCTTCGATCTTCTTACGATTTACAAGCTAAAGTTAAGTAATGAGCTCAATTATATGATATTTTCGTTACTTTATGTGCAAATAGTTCTTTTGTTTCCTTATACTAAGTAGTTATTTTATATATGTTGTTTTCTATATATACAAAATAGTTCATGTGTCCTTGAGGTATCTGGGACATGGTACATTTTGTAAGCCTAGCCAGTATAATGCTGGCCTAGATAATATAAGTTTGTGTTTCTTTAATTTGTTGTGAGCATCAAGCGAGATGCTTTTAACTTGGCTGGACTAGAGCAGACTTTTGGCTGCTGTGGTATGTAATTATAAAGATCACTTGGCAGGTGGCGCTGGTGGCTGTCCAAAATTGACTCATCTCCACTTGCAGTTACTGCTACTGATCAATGTGGACTAGATTCATGCACTACTTCAATATACTGGGGGTACAANCTCCGGTGGCTGCACTGGAGTTGGACTGGATGCAGTGTGAGCCCGGTGACCGTCTCTCCTCCTGCGTCTGA
The DNA here is from genome assembly GCA_038363315.1 of Mugilogobius chulae. Lineage (NCBI taxonomy): Eukaryota > Metazoa > Chordata > Actinopteri > Gobiiformes > Gobiidae > Mugilogobius > Mugilogobius chulae. The sequence continues at coordinate 30,903 of JBBPFD010000093.1, forward strand.
AACTTCTGCTTCATAATCCTTCTGTCCTCTGTCCGATTCTTTGTTGTGGAGAGTTCTCGTTCATCGTGTGTTTGCTGCTGGTGCACGGGGCAGCGGGGGAGGAGCAGAGGCTGCGCTACGCTGCAGTGCATTGTGGGACCTGTAGTTCAAATTGTAATGTGCGGCCACATGGATGTATTGGCGGGCCGCATTCAATGTTAATTGAAATTATCCCGGGGCCGCAAAAAATCATCTCGGCATGGCCCCTGGGCCGCGAATCTGAGACCCCTGCTTTAAAAGGAATCCTAACTCTGAAGATAAATATGGCTAAATGCTGGTACTGCTCATGCTTACTAAAATAATTACAAACAAGTATATAACTGCTTAATATTTTTATACAAACATTGTTTTTTATACAATCATTGTTTTTTATCCACTGGGTGCGGCCATATTGTCCAGACGCAATGCATTCTGGGTTGATGACATTAATGGTTGCTATTGATTGTTGCCATGGTTACTCCTGTGGTTCATCGGTGATCAGTTGAACAAAAAACACCACTGACAGTGTCCAGTTCTTGTCTCTTCCTCTTGATTATCTTCAGTGTCACTAGATTCCACATCTTCCTGTATTTTGCTCCGACCAAACTGAAAAGGTTGAACCGAGGAATTCATGTTGCTTGGTTACCGGCCGAAGCCTGTTACCTTGACAACCACCAGAGGAGACAGTCAGTCCAAAATGGCAGCATTCATGTAATTTCTTTGAACATGATTTTAAAAAACTATAAACACTTCCAAGGTATTTGTCCTGTATTTATAAGTGATGATGTTATAAGTGTTTTAGGGTAAACATGTGATTATAGTCGAGGTTCACTTTAAAGGTACACTGTGTAACTTTTTGGCAAAAAATGAACTGAAATAAAGCGTTTTTCTAGTTTAGAGGTCTTTGTGACACTAAATAAATTATGAAAATATGTGACTTCACTCTGAGCAAACTTGCATGGCCACAAAATTAACTATTACTTGTTCAAGAGGACAAGGTAAGGTGATGTTTATTAAGGACAATGTACATTACATTAAGCACAAAGGCAGAGATGCTTGTACCAGATTCTAGCTTTTACAGCTAATGGCCTCCTCCTTTGTTTCCATAGAAGCGCAGCTTCTTTAGTTATAGATACGCTTTATATTCTTAATGATTTTAAATTCTATTTTATTCATTGTGTATACATCAGAAAGTTACATGGTGCACCTTTAAAAATGTTATATTGTCACTCTTACTTGCATTGTAATCTAGATGCTTAACTCTGAGCTCTAATCTTGTCTTAACCTTTCTTTGGATAAAGAATACTTTCCTCAGAGTGGGTCTGGTCACCATCCGCCGCATCAAGTCCACAAGTCTGTGTTTAAATAATTTACCGTCTGTCGTACAGAACTGTAACATGGTGCAATTAAGAGAAGAACACTCTTCTTTCTTCACACACTTCTTCTGCCTCACTCCTGTAGAGATTCAGCAAGAACAACACTACTCCCACCACTCTACCTTTTAACTTTGCACATTGTGCACATTTTGTGAAACAGTTTTCTACGACATTAAACTGTCCACATCAACTCTGTCTGTCAACTGGTGTCAGCAACACACTTTACCTTTGTAACTTGCACATTGGTCGTCGTTTTTTATGTGAAACAGTTTCTACGACATTAAACTGTCCACATCAGACTACTGGTGTCACAACTTTGAGAAAAGGACAGAATAAGTTCTAGTCTTTAGTCTGTTCTGTAACAGAGCAGAGGTTCTCAAACTGTGGTCCTAGTCTCACTGCTGCTCCTCAGGCTCTTCTCCACTTTTAGCCTGATTCAGTTTGACTTTGACACAATCGACTCATTCTCAGTGAAATTAAGTCATTTTAGAACAAAACTCTCGGCCATCTTGGATCTTCTCGTCACAATTGTTGTTTCTGTTCCACTTGGAGACCCCCCCCCCCAAACACCTGCTCATCATTCTCTTGCTCTATCTCTCTTTGTGATTCTTTCTCAAATAGAAAGTCAAAGTGACTGAAAAACTTTAACCACATCATGTTTTCTTATTCAGATTGTGTCGCTGTGGTTTGTCAGAGATGAGCTGCTCCTCTGGCCTCAGCTCTGAAGTCCAACCCCTCACATCTCAGAAAACTGGACCTGAGTAAGAACAAAGACCTGTCTGATTCAGGAATGTCTGATCTGTGTGGTTTTCTGCAGAGTCAGACTGTCGACTGGAGACTCTCAGGTCAGTTCACTGTCTCTTACTTGTGTCATGTTTCAGAGCTTTCAGAAAAGAGCTGGGCCAGAATAAGCTCTAGTATTTAGTCTGTACTTGTAGTCAGAGGTGGGCAGAGTGGACAAGAACTGGACTCAAGTAAAAGGACTGTTCCATCTAAAGAATATGACTCAAGTAGAAGTCAAAAGCAGTGGTCCAAGAAATGACTCAAGTCGAGTCAAATGTATTTGTGGAAACTACTGCTCTGAAGTGAATATAACAGAGGAACTGTCTGGACACAATGGGATTTATCATTTGAACTTGTCAACAAAACGTGAAAAGATTAGAACATTTATTATAAATGAAGATAAAGAGCAAGAAAGACTTTATGTGATGTAAAACTTGAGTCACTTTTGGATTTCTAACATTGAGAAGAGGATTCTCCACTTGACTCAAGAAAGAGTTGTGTTACTTAATAAAAATATGACTCAAGTAGAAGTAAAGACATAAGAAAATGACTGGTATAAAGTGACACAAGTAAATGGAGCTGAGTAAATGTGAGTGAGTACTAAGGAGGTCAAGAGTCTTAGGTTTTCCATAATCGTGATTATTCAAACACATTAGAATCGTAAGAACAAAAGAAGAATAATCGTGACAATTTTAGAATCAAAATGTTGTATTTTTAGTTGATTCTATAGAAACAAGAAACTGATGGAGTTCAAAAGAAAAAAGATGAAACTTGGTGCGATGTGTTTTATTCTGGATAAATACATTTCATTTTCATTTTTTGCTTTAGTAAAATGTAAGTTTGTGATTTGTGAGCATTGTTTTAACCCTTGTGTCCCGTTAGAAAAAAGTTCCTAATCTCCTGTTAGCGGCCCTTTTACTCCACTTTTTTGACGGCTGTAAAATTAAAGTAAAATATATTTTTTTCAAACTTTTTTTGCTTAAAATCTGTTAATCCACTTCTGTTCTGACTAAAAATACCAAATTTGAAAAAAATCCTCAGTGTTTTAATATTTTTACAGACTTATAAAAAAGTTGATTTTCAGAGGAGGTGAAATCTGACACAAATGGCCCATTTTTCATATAAAATGAAAATATAATCTGGATTTTTTGGGACCTTTTATTACAGCCTTGGGCATGTTAAAAATGAGTCCCAACTTTGACTTTGATGATTTTGTAGTTTTTGTGCAGAAGCAGTTTGTAGTTTTTTTTTCCTCTTGTTCTGTTTAGCGCATTTTTCCCCCATTGACTTCCATTATAAACACGTTTTTTTACTGCTCTGAAAATCCACTATAAAAGTGTGATTTTCCAAACTTTTATGTTTGTTCCTTTCAGAAGAAGTGAAATAAGTCATTTTTAGACTTGGTGATGAAATGTGTGTATTTCCCATTGAACAGGCCTGTGAAGAGTAAGACACAGTTTCCCCATGTAAACCTATGGGACATATAGGACAGCATGGCCTCCATGTATGGATTAGACATGTTTGGATTTAGGAAGCTCCTGGGGGCGTGGCCTCACTGGGGCGGGGTGTAGGTGTGTGGGGGGCACTGGGGGTGTTGGGGAGTATGTGTGTGAAGTTTGGTGTTTGTGCATATAATGGTGTATAGAATAGAGTTGTTCAAAGACAGCTTATCCTATTGTATAAGGGCACTACATTCAAATATGCATATTGTTCAAAATTCACACACATACTCCCAACACCCCCAGTGCCCCCCCACACACCTGCACCCCGCCCAGGTGAGGCCACGCCCCAGGAGCCTCCTAAATCCAACATGTCCTGTCTCCGGTGGCTCCATAGGTTTACATGGGGAAACTGTGCTTTTCTATTCACAGGCCTGTTTCAATGGGAATACACACATTCATCACCAAGTCTAAAAATGACTTTTTTCACTTCTTCTGAAAAGGAACAAACATAAAAGTTGGAAAATCACACTTTTATAGTGGATTTTCAGAGCAATAAAAAAAGTGTTTATAATGGAAGTCAATGGGGGAAAAAATGGCGCTAACAGAACAAGAGGAAGAAAATACTGTAACTGCTTCTGCACAAAACTACAAATCATCAAAGTCAAAGTCGGACTCATTTTTAACATCTCCAAGGCTGTAATAAAAGGTCCAAAAAAATCCAGATTATATTTTCATTTTAGATAAAAATGGTCCATTTTGTGTCACATTTTCACCTCCTCTGAAAATCAACTTTTTATAAGTCTGTAAAAATATTAAAACCTTGAGGATTTTTTTCAAATTTGGTATTTTTAGTCAGAACAGAAGGGATTAACAGATTTAAGCAAAAAAGTTTGAAAATAAACATTTTACTATATTTTCACAGCCATCAAAACAAGTGGAGTAAAAGGGCGCTAACAGACATAGACAGCTCATGTGTAAATGACAAGACTATGGGTTTGGCAAAACTGCAAGTTAATTTTTTAAAATATGACTCGATCTAAGGTTTGTAACAAGAAATCATTGAAATATCTCCATAACTGTAGCAATGGTGGACACTTTAAAAATGAAAAGTGCCAAAAATGGAGTAAAACTCCCCAACGGGACACAAGGGTTAAAATTCCAAATATCAGTGTCAACATTATCAGTAGATCAAATAAAATGAAAGATTAGCACAAAAATTATGACTAAAAAAAATAAAAAAAAAAGAAAATTGACCCATTCTAAATGTGGTCATTTTAGAACAAATTCTGCCTTTCAACGTATAAAAAAAAATTTTAGAAATATTTTTTTTTCAATAATTTTCATCATTAAATTCTTTTGTCACATTAAGAATATTCATTTAAAAGTTTGATTTCATACAAACTTGAGAAAAGTGACATTTTAAACAACAAAAGTGATAAAAATCCTACATTTCTCTGTTGTTTGGTTGTGCTCATTGTAATGGTGAAGAATTGCTAAATCGTGATCATTTGTTTGACAATAATCACAGTAAAATGTGATATTGTGACGTCTCTAGTGAGCACCGAAACAAAACTTAAACAATCACTGAACAAACTCATGAAGAACTCCACTTTTACAGTAAAAGTCTTTTGTGTTGATGATTTATTTTAACCTGGAAATTATTTGTTTAATCTTTCTTTTGCTTTTTATATCTGTCAGGACATTAACCACATCATGTTTTCTTTATTCAGATTGGAGACTGTGGTTTGTCAAAGATGAGCTGCTCCTCTCTGGCTCAGCTCTGAAGTCCAACCCCTCACATCTCAGAGAACTGGACCTGGGTGGAACAAGACCTGTCTGATTCAGGAGTGTCTGATCTGTGTGGTTTTCTGCAGAGTCCAGACTGTCGACTGGAGACTCTCAGGTCAGTTCACTGTCTCTTACTTGTGTCATGTTTCAGAGCTTTCAGAAAAGAGCTGGGCCAGAATAAGCTCTAGTATTTAGTCTGTACTTGTAGTCAGAGGTGGGCAGAGTGGACAAGAACTGGACTCAAGTAAAAGGACTGTTCATCTAAAGAATATGACTCAAGTAGAGTCAAAAGCAGTGGTCCAAGAAATGACTCAAGTCAGAGTCAAATGTATTTGTGGAAACTACTGCTCTGAAGTGAATATAACAGAGGAACTGTCTGGACACAACATGGGATTTATCATTTGAACTTTGTCAACAAAACATGAACAAACTCACACAGTTTCAGATCTTTAATAAAGGATTAGAAATTAATTATATTTGAAGATAAAGAGAAGAAAGACATTATGTGATGTAAACTTGAGTCACTTTTGGATTTCTAACATTGAGAAGAGGATTCTCCACTTTGACTCAAGAAAGAGTTGTGTTACTTTAATAAAAATATGACTCAAGTAGAAGTACAAAGTGTGACATAAGAAAATGACTGGTATAAAAGTGACACAAGTAAATGGAGCTGAGTAAATGTGAGTGAGTACTAAGGAGGTCAAGAGTCTTAGGTTTTTCCATAATCGTGATTATTCAAAACACATTAGAATCAAAGAACAAAAGAAGAAGAATCGTGACAATTTTAGAACAAAATGTTGTATTTTTAGTTGATTCAATAGAAACAAGAGACGAGAAACTGATGGAGTTCAAAGGAAAAAAGATTAAACTTGTGCAGATGTGTTTTATTCTTGATAAATACATTGCTTTATAAATGTAAGTTTTGATTTTGTGAACATTGTTTTAAATCCAAAATCAGTGTCAAGAATTATCAGTAGATCAAATAAATGAAAGATTAGCACAAAAATTATGACCAAAAAAACAAAATAAAGAAACAACATCTCTAATTTTGGTCATTTTAGAAGCAAAATTCTGCCTTTCAACATATAAAATAGACATTTTAGAAAAAATATTTTTTTCATAGTAATTTTCATCATTAAAATTCTTTTGTCACATTAAGTTTATTTCATTCAGAAAGTTTGTTTTCATACAAACTTAGGAAAAGTGACATTTTAAACAACAAAGTGAAAAAAATCCTACATTTCTCTGTTGTTTGGTTGTGCTCATTGTAATGGTGAAGAATTGCTAAATCGTGATCATTTGTTTGACAATAATCACAGTAAAATGTGATATTGTGACGTCTCTAGTGAGCACCGAAACAAAACTTAAACAATCACTGAACAAACTCATGAAGAACTCCACTTTTACAGTAAAAGTCTTTTGTGTGGTGATTTATTTTAACCTGGAAATTATTTGTTTAATCTTTCTTTGCTTTTTATATCTGTCAGGACATTAACCACATCATGTTTTCTTTATTCAGATTGGAGTACTGTGGTTTGTCAAAGATGAGCTGCTCCTCTCTGGCCTCAGCTCTGAAGTCCAACCCCTCACATCTCAGAAAACTGGACCTGGGTAGAACAAAGACCTGTCTGATTCAGGAGTGTCTGATCTGTGTGGTTTTCTGCAGAGTCCAGACTGTCGACTGGAGACTCTCAGGTCAGTTCACTGTCTCTTACTTGTGTCATGTTTCAGAGCTTTCAGAAAAGAGCTGGGCCAGAATAAGCTCTAGTATTTAGTCTGTACTTGTAGTCAGAGGTGGGCAGAGTGGACAAGAACTGGACTCAAGTAAAAGGACTGTTCCATCTAAAGAATATGACTCAAGTAGAAGTCAAAAGCAGTGGTCCAAGAAATGACTCAAGTCAGAGTCAAATGTATTTGTGGAAACTACTGCTCTGAAGTGAATATAACAGAGGAACTGTCTGGACACAACATGGGATTTATCATTTGAACTTTGTCAACAAAACGTGAAAAAAAGATTAGAACATTTATTATAAATGAAGATAAAGAGCAAGAAAGACATTATGTGATGTAAAACTTGAGTCACTTTTGGATTTCTAACATTGAGAAGAGGATTCTCCACTTTGACTCAAGAAAGAGTTGTGTTACTTTAATAAAAATATGACTCAAGTAGAAGTACAAAGTGTGACATAAGAAAATGACTGGTATAAAAGTGACACAAGTAAATGGAGCTGAGTAAATGTGAGTGAGTACTAAGGAGGTCAAGAGTCTTAGGTTTTTCCATAATCGTGATTATTCAAAACACATTAGAATCATAAGAACAAAAGAAGAATAATCGTGACAATTTTAGAAGCAAAATGTTGTATTTTTAGTTGATTCAATAGAAACAAGAGACGAGAAACTGAAGGAGTTCAAAGGAAAAAACATTAAACTTGGTGCAGATGTGTTTTATTCTGAATAAATACATTTTGTTTCCTTTTTTGCTTTAGTAAAATGTAAGTTTGTGATTTTGTGAACATTGTTTTAAAATTACAAATATCAGTGTCAACAATTATCAGTAGATCAAATAAAATAAGACATCAGCAAAAAAATAATAAATAAATAAAATAAAAAAAAACAATAATTGACCCATCTATAATTGTGGCCATTTTAGAAGCAAAATTCTGCCTTCACCGTATAAATCAAAAATTTTAGAAAAAATATTTCTATTTCATTCCTCCTGACCGCCAGAGGACGGTGCTTTGCACTGGATATCTACATGTGTGCGCAGCACAGGTCGAGACGTCGTGACGTGACCTGGGTGACGTCAGCAGTATCACATTTATACCAGACGCACCCAGCGCCCTTTTCTTTCTACATTTCTCGCAATCGCAGATGGTCGAAGGATTTTAATTGTAGCATTTGCTTCAGATTGTAGCCGTTCTTGCTTGGAGCCTCACATCCTGGAGCTGCGCTTCGCGTCCTCCGGAGGCTGCGAGACGGTATTGCATTTTGTTGTCTACCATCGACACAGTTTACATCACCTACGGTGAGTACTCATTATTTGCCGTGTATAGGAAGCTTCACGAGCTAGCCTCTTTTAACTGGTGCCCCGTTTATACAGCTAGCTCCGGTTCTCGGTTGAGTCTGTACATTATTTGTTGCCTGCTTGCTAAGCTATATCCGCGGCTCACAATCTGACTGTTTAGCCGTGTGAGGGACTAATTATGCTAGGTATCCTGTGAGTGTTTTTCGCTCTGGTAACACCGCTAGCTGCTTCTCATTCTGACTGTTCATATTCGATGACTTCAAGTGCCTCGTGAGTGCTTTCGATCCAGTGGCGCCGCCATTTCTGGTTGTTTTTTAGCTGTTTTTCAGCTCCTCGCTCCTGTTGATCGCTGTTTTACATTATCAGGCTTTGTCAAGCTATTTCCCCGGCTCACAATCTGACTGTTTAGCCGTGTGAGGCGCTAGTTATGCTAGGTGTCCTGACGAGTGTTTTCTCTCTGGTGACACCGCTAGCTGCTTCTCATTCTCTGACTGTTCACATTCGATGACTTCACAAGTGCCTCGTGAGTGCTTTCGCTCCAGGGACACGACATTTTCTCATTGTTTGACCGGGTTATCCCCTCATGTACACCGGTGCTCTGTGAGCGTTCTCCACTCCTTGTTCACGGACCTGAGAGTTTTTGACTAGTTATGCTAGGTGTCCTGTGTGCTTTCGCTCTGGTGACACCGCTAGCTGCTTCTCATTCTGACTGTTACACATTCGATGACTTCACAAGTGCCCCGTGAGTGCTTTCACTCCAGGGACACGACATTTTCTCACTGTTTGGCCGGGTTATCCCCTCATGTACACCGCTGTTCCATTGAGCGTTCTCCGCTCCTGTAACATCCTTGATCCTTGTTCACGGACCTGAGAGTTTTTCTGCATGCTCTACCAAACCAGTCTAGGTTTGCCCGTGGCTAAAGCAGCTTAGGCGTGTTTCCTGCGCCAGTGCTATTATTTTAGATTTGCCGTTTTTCACAGTATTTTAGTGACTTGTGAGCGTCTGCCCGCTCCTGCGTCACTAGAGCTGGACTGCTATTGTTCCATCAGTGGTTTGCGTCGTGCTGCTCCCGCAAGTTAGAACTAACACTGAGAACCATGTCTTTGATGCATAGCTGCAACCGTTGTTTGGCGCCTCTGAGCCCAGAGGACGGCCATACCTTATGCCCTCCATGTCTAGGAATTGGACATCTGAGGCAAGCACTTACCGAAGATGCGTGTTTCAATTGCATCTCTATGCCTTTGTCAGACAGAACTGCTAGACTCGCAGCGGTTGAGAGTACAATGTCAAAGCTGACTCTAGCCTCTAGCGCTGCTAAGGAGCCCAAACGCCGCAAGCCTCCTCATGTGGAGGCCCCCGCGGCCAAGAGGAGTCATCATGATCAGGCACTGCCTGCTAAAGTGGACTCTTTAGCTTCTGAATTTTCTCAGATTAAGTCCTTGCTCCTTAGTCTGCAGCCTGCTGGCCCATCCTCCAGTGATGCTCATACTCAGGACGATACTATGTCCATTGCTGCATCCGACAGCTTGTTCAGAGAAGGTGATGCAGTTTACCTGGAGAGCCATGGTGAAGGCTCTCACTCTCCCAGTGCTTCTGTGGTGAGCTCTCACTCTTCGAACCAGGAGCCCATAGGAGTGGATCCAGAGTTTTCCTCTGTTCATCAGGCTATTCAGCTTGCCTTATCGAGACTTGGGATGGATAAGCCCATGGAGGCTGCTCCTACAAGTGCCTTTTTTAGAGTCTCTCAGAAGCCTGTGTTCAGTGTTCCAGCTTCTTTGCAATACATTGAGGAACTCCAACGATGTTGGGCAGATCCCAAATCTTTTAGTCATTTCACACGGGACTACAGAACTATGAGTGCTATGCAAGATGCCACAAAATATGGTTTGGATCGCATGCCCCCTGTGGTTGGCGCCATCGCTGGCTTAGTTGTAGCGCCGGCTGATGCTGCTCGGCCAGAGGCTCGCTGCCCACGTCCCCAATGCAGAGTCACAGATGACCTCATCACCAAAAGCTATGACACAGCAGCTCGAATCGGTCGTCTAGGAAACTCCCTCTCTCACCTAGCCCTTGCTCTCTCTCAGTCTCTCAAGGGTGCAGGAGTTGACAGTGCTACGCAGAGTCTCAGTGATGCTTCACTCCAAGCTTTGCCTATATGTCTAGAGAGCTTGACAGACTGATGCCCACTCTGACTATTGCCAGACGTCAGGTGTGGTTAGTCCAGTCACCCCTGTCAGAGTCTTGCAGGAGTACACTCCGAACTCTCCCTGTCATTCCAGGCCAGGTGTTTGGACTCGCTGCTCAGCAGACCCTGGAACGAGCAAATTGAGGCAAATAAATCACGGCGTCAGTTTACTGAACTACAGCGTAGTCCCAGGCCCCAGCCCAGGGGTGCTAGTGCTTTTCGCTCCATGGCCAGAGCCTCGTCCCTGCAAGGAGCCGGACGTGCTTCTGATGGCCAAGCCAGGCTAATCAGTCCTCTCTCCAGCCCTCATTTCGGCCACCGAGAGGCAGAGCCCCGAGACATGATCGCCAGGTTCGCCGCAATTGCCCCTCTAGACCAGAGGGAGCCCGCAACAGTCGAGCATGACGCTCGATGTCCGGCACCCGGCGGTTCTCTCAAAGACATCTCAGCCGTTGGGAGGCCCTAGTTTCAGACCCTTGGGTGGTTTCAACCTTGTCCAAGGGCTACAGTATTCAGTTCAAACGTCGTCCCTCGAAGTTCAATGGGGTGAGAACCCCATTGAACTTCAGACCCAGACAGGTCCCTGGCCCTCAGGCAGGAGATCAGGAACTTTTACAGAAGCGAGCCATAGAAGTTGTTCAGAGCAGTTAAAAGGGTTTTATTCAATTTATTTTCTGGTTCCAAAAAATGGCGGGGTATGCGTCCTATTCTCGATCTCAGGCGCCTAAACCGCTGTGTCAAGGTACTACGCTTTCACATGCTGCGTACCACAAATGTCCTACAGTCAGTCATGTAAGGGGATTGGTCACAAGCATCGACTTAAAGGACGCCTACTTCCATGTACCCGTGGTACCACACCACAGACAGTTCCTACGCCTTCGAAGGAAAGCCTTCCAATTCAGAGTTCTCCCTTTCGGTCTCTCTCTCGCCCCTCGCACATTCACGAGGTGTGTGGCAGCAGCTCTTGCGCCGCTTCAGGCCCAGGTGCTACGAATTCTTCCGTATTTGGACGATTGACTTGTGTGTGCTCGGAGTCGAAACCAGGCTCTCAGAGACACTTACCAGCTTCTGGATCATGTATCACAATTGGGACTTGCAGTGAACTTTGCAAAGAGTTAATTGGTTCCCAGCCAACAGATAGTATTCATTAGCATCATGATCGACTCTGTGACCATGAAGGCCTCTCCCTCTCCACAAAGAGTGTTGGATGTGCTCGGCCTCGTTTCTCAAGTATGAGGAATCGGAGAGTGTCATTCGGTTTCCTTCTTCAGTTGATGAGAAAGCTCACCTCAATGTCAAAAGTGATACCTCTGGGGCTTCTGCACTTACGCCCCTTACAGATCTTGCTCAACAGTCTAGGCTTAGATCCACAGCTGCACCAGCCTTACAGGCTGGGGTGCTGTTTGGAATCACAGGATGGTCAGAGGTGTGTGGAGTCCTCAGGAGACACTTCAACACATAATGTGCTGGAGCTGCGAGCGGTTCGGCTGGCGCTCAAGTTCTTCCTTCCTGCTCTCAGGGGGAGACACATTCTTGTTCGTTCAGACAACACATCAACAGTCTATCACATAAATCATCAAGGAGGAACAAGATCCATCCACTCCCTGGTAGAGGCTCGGAGGCTCCACTTCTGAGCGTTACCTCGCTTGCAGAGTATCAGAGCGGTTCATCTACCAGGCATTCAGAATCGCGCTGCAGATTTTCTCTCCAGACAGGAACCACAGCCCGGAGAGTGGAGATTGAACCCTCTAGTGGTACAGGAAATCTGGAGGAGGCACGGTCAGCGGAGGTGGATCTATTTGCCTCGAACGTAACAACACATTGTCGACTGTGGTTTTCCCTCTCGGAACCGAACAGTCCGCTGGCACATCCCTGGCCGGGTGCCTCGTATATGCCTTTCCTCCTTTTCCACTTCTACTATTAACGCTGCATAGGATAGCCAAGAGCAACCACAGAGTGTTGTTGGTAGCTCCATATTGCCAGGGAGAATATGGTTCCCCTTACTTCTGCAGCTTCTCAGCGGGAAACCTTGGCCTCTTCCTCAGAGAACAGATCTCTTGTCACAGCTGGAAGGGAGCATCTGACATCCTCATCCAGAACGCCTTTGTCTTTATCTGTGGCCCCTGAAGGGCCAGATTCTATGTTGACTACTTGTGATCAGGCGGTTGTTCAAACCATCATGAATGCGCGTGTTGCCTCCACAAGAGCGCTTTATGACAATAGATGGAAGCTGTTTGTTAAATGGTGTATGGTCCATGATGTGAACCCAGAGCACTGTTCTGTGCTAGTACTCCTGGACTATCTTCAGACGCTACTTGATAAGGGTCTGTCTGTCTCAACTATTAAGGTTTATGTAGCTGCCATTTCAGCCCGCCACTTTTTTGTTGATGGCCGTTCTGTGGATCACGTTCACTGGTGTCCCATTTTTGAAGGGTGCTCTCCGTCTACGACCTTCATGGCTTACTCGAGTGCCATCATGGGATCTTCCATTAGTCCTGGAGGGATTGTGTTCCTCGCCCTTTGAACCTCTGGACAGCGCTACGTTGAAATGGGGTCTGTTAAGACTGTTTTCTTCTTGCAATCTCCTCTGCAAAGAGAATCGGAGAGCTCCATGCCTTGTCTATTGCTGACAATGGCATACGCTGGAATTCTGATGGGTCTGGTGTTACCTTATGGCCTAACCCATCTTTTTTACCTGAGAGAGTCTCTGCTTTTCACATTAATCTACCACTTTCCTTGGCTGTGTTTGCCCCTCAGTCTGAACCAGGGTGCTTCGATGCCAACCTTTTGTGTCCTGTTCGCATGTTAAGAAAATACATTAACATGACTGCTGGACTTCGTAAGATAGATGCTCTTTTTGTTTGTTATGGGGGTCACAGGGAAGGCTGTGCCGTCTCTAAACAACGTCTCTTACATTGGGTTGTGGACGCTATTGTACAAGCTTATGGATCCAAGTGTCTCCAACCTCCCAAAGTTACTCCACAAGGGGGGTGTCCACTTCCTGGGCTGCGCTGAAGGGTGTCCCACTGAATGACATCTGTGCTGCAGCTACATGGGCTTCCTCCTGTACCTTTGCTCGCTTCTACAGAGTGAATGTGGCTACTCCTCATCCAGTGGCTCCAGTGGTGTTGTCTGCCTCTGCCATCTGTAATTAACCTTGGTGAGTGCAGACTCTTCGTGACTTTGTTGGTATTAAGTCATCCAGTGCAAAGCACCGCCCTCTGGCGGTCAGGAGGAATGAAATAGAACGAGAGTTACGTATGTAACTAAGGTTCTATGAATTCCGGATGACGCCAGAGTTTCCTGTCACTCAGAGTTTTGCGAGTGCATTTCGAAAGAAAAGGGCGCTGGGTGCGTCTGGTATATATGTGGTACTGCTGACGTCACCCAGGTCACGACGTGACTTTGTTGGTATTTATTCTCGACCTCTGTGCTGCGCACACATGTAGATATCCAGTGCAAAGCACCGTCCTCTGGCGGTCATCCGGAATTCATAGAACCTTAGTTACATACGTAACTCTCGTTTTTCATAGTAGTTTTCATCATTAAAATCCTTTTGTCACATTAAGAATATTTCATTCACAAAGTTTGATTTCATACAAACTTGAGGAAAAGTGAAAATCATACATTTCTCTGTTGTTTGGTTGTGCTCATTGTAATCGTGAAGAATTGCTAAATCGTGATCATTTGTTTGACAATAATCACAGTAAAATGTGATATTGTGACGTCTCTAGTGACACCGAAACAAAACTTAAACAATCACTGAACAAACTCATGAAGAACTCCACTTTTACAGTAAAAGTCTTTTGTGTTGATGATTTATTTTAACTTGGAAATTATTTGTTTAATCTTTCTTTTGCTTTTTATATCTGTCAGGACATTAACCACATCATGTTTTCTTTATTCAGATTGTGGGACTGTGGTTTGTCAGAGATGAGCTGCTCCTCTCTGGCCTCAGCTCTGAAGTCCAACCCCTCACATCTCAGAGAACTGAACCTGAATGGGAACAAAGACCTGTCTGATTCAGGAGTGTCTGATCTGTGTGGTTTTCTGCAGAGTCCAGACTGTCGACTGGAGACTCTCAGGTCAGTTCACTGTCTCTTACTTGTGTCATGTTTCAGAGCTTTCAGAAAAGAGCTGGGCCAGAATAAGCTCTAGTATTTAGTCTGTACTTGTAGTCAGAGGTGGGCAGAGTGGACAAGAACTGGACTCAAGTAAAAGGACTGTTCCATCTAAAGAATATGACTCAAGTAGAAGTCAAAAGCAGTGGTCCAAGAAATGACTCAAGTCAGAGTCAAATGTATTTGTGGAAACTACTGCTCTGAAGTGAATATAACAGAGGAACTGTCTGGACACAACATGGGATTATCATTTGAACTTTGTCAACAAAACATGAACAAACTCACACAGTTTCACATCTTTAATAAATAATTAGAAAATGAATTATATTTGAAGATAAAGAGCAGGAAAGACATTATGTGATGTAAAACTTGAGTCACTTTTGGATTTCTAACATTGAGAAGAGGATTCTCCACTTTGACTCAAGAAAGAGTTGTGTTACTTTAATAAAAATATGACTCAAGTAGAAGTACAAAGTGTGACATAAGAAAATGACTGGTATAAAAGTGACACAAGTAAATGGAGCTGAGTAAATGTGAGTGAGTACTAAGGAGGTCAAGAGTTTTAGGTTTTTCCATAATCGTGATTATTCAAAACACATTAGAATCATCAGAACAAAAGAAGAAGAATCGTGACAATTTAGAAGAAAAATTTTGTATTTTAGTTGATTCAATAGGCAAGGCAAGGCAAATTTATTGTATAGCACAATTCATACACAAAGCAATTCAAAGTGCTTTACAAGCAGGAAAATGCATCAAAATTACAACACAAAATTATTAAAAATATAAATAATCAGCATAAAATTACTTTAAAAGAAGTAAAGAAATAAAGAGTGCAGACAAAGCATTTCAATCATATGCACAGACAAAAAGAAATGTTTGAGCCGAGATTTAAACATTGTCACAGTGGAGGCCTGTCTTACATCTTCTGGAAGACTGTTCCAGATCTTAGCTGCATAAAACTGAAACGCTGATTCCCCATGTTTAGTCCTGACTCTGGGCACCAGCAGGAGGCCGGTCCCTGAGGTCCTCAGAGTGCGAGATGGTTCATAACGCACTAACATGTCAGAGATGTACTTTGGTGCTAGTCCATGGAGAGACTTAAACACAAGCAGAGCTGTGTTCAATAGAAACAAGAGACGAGAAATTGATGGAGTTCAAAGGAAAAAAGATGAAACTTGGTGCTGATGTGTTTTATTCTGGATAAATACATTATTTTATTTTTTTGCTTTTGTAAAATGTTTGTGATTTGTGAGCATTGTTTTAAAATTACAAATATCAGTGTCAACAATTATCAGTAGATCAAATAAAATAAGACGTTAGCAAAAACAAAAACAAAACAAAAACTAAATAAAAAACACAATAATTGACCCATCTATAATTGTGGCCATTTTAGAAGCAAAATTCTGCCTTCACCGTATAAATCAAAAACTTTAATTTTTTCATAATATTTTCATCATTAAAATTCTTTTGTCACATTAAGAATATTTCATTCACAAAGTTTGATTTCATACAAACTTGAGGAAAAGTGAAAATCCTACATTTCTCTGTTGTTTGGTCGTGCTCATTGTAATGGTGAAGAATTGCTAAATCGTGATCATTTGTTTGACAATAATCACAGTAAAATGTGATATTGTGACGTCTCTAGTGAGCACCGAAACAAAACTTAAACATTCACTGAACAAACTCATGAAGAACTCAACTTTTACAGTAAAAGTCTTTTGTGTGGCTGATTTATTTTAACCTGGAAATTATTGTTTAATCTTTCTTTTGCTTTTTATATCTGTCAGGACATTAACCACATCATGTTTTCTTTATTCAGATTGTATAACTGTGGTTTGTCAAAGATGAGCTGCTCCTCTCTGGCCTCAGCTCTGAAGTCCAACCCCTCACATCTCAGAGAACTGGACCTGAATTATAACAAAGACCTGTCTGATTCAGGAGTGTCTGATCTGTGTGGTTTTCTGCAGAGTCCAGACTGTCGACTGGAGACTCTCAGGTCAGTTCACTGTCTCTTACTTGTGTCATGTTTCAGAACTTTCAGAAAAGAGCTGGGACAGAATAAGCTCTAGTACAGGGGTCTCCAACCTTTTTCGCCAGGAGAGCTACTTTGCAAAAGAAAACTGGCAGCAAGCTACTACTGTTAACGATGACCAAAAACGGAAGTTAACTGTGGCACAGTTAAGAGGCCTATGTGAAAGTTTTGCCAATATTTATTTAGAAGTGGACACAATTAGGCCTCTAAAGATACATTTACTGTAGAAATAGACAGTAATAAATAAAATGTGAGTAATAAAGCACAATTTGTATGACTCCAAAATTCTTTGGCGAGCTACTTGGAAGGTGGTGGCAAGCTACTGGTAGCTCCCGAGCTACAGGTTGGAGACCCCTGCTCTAGTATTTAGTCTGTACTTGTAGTCAGAGGTGGGCAGAGTGGACAAGAACTGGACTCAAGTAAAAGGACTGTTCCATCTAAAGAATATGACTCAAGTAGAAGTCAAAAGCAGTGGTCCAAGAAATGACTCAAGTCAGAGTCAAATGTATTTGTGGAAACTACTGCTCTGAAGTGAATATAACAGAGGAACTGTCTGGACACAACATGGGATTATCATTTGAACTTTGTCAACAAAACATGAACAAACTCACACAGTTTCAGATCTTTAAAAAAGGATTAGAAAATTAATTATATTTGAAGATAAGAGCAAGAAAGACATTATGTGATGTAAAACTTGAGTCACTTTTGGATTTCTAACATTGAGAAGAGGATTCTCCACTTTGACTCAAGAAAGAGTTGTGTTACTTTAATAAAAATATGACTCAAGTAGAAGTACAAAGTGTGACATAAGAAAATGACTGGTATAAAAGTGACACAAGTAAATGGAGCTGAGTAAATGTGAGTGAGTACTAAGGAGGTCAAGAGTCTTAGGTTTTTACATAATCGTGATTATTCAAAACACATTAGATTCGTCAGAACAAAAGAAGAATAATCGTGACAATTTTAGAAGCAAAATGTTGTATTTTAGTTGATTCAATAGAAACAAGAGACGAGTTCAAAGGAAAAATGATTAAACTTGGTGCAGATGTGTTTTATTCTGGATAAATACAGTACATTTCATTTTCCTTTTTTGCTTTAGTAAAATGTAACTTTGTGATTTTGTGAGCATTGTTTTAAAATTCCAAATATCAGTGTCAACAATTATCAGTAGATCAAATAAAATGAAGAGATTAGCACAAAAAATTACGACAAAAAAAAAATTTAAAGAAACAAAAGCAAAATTTGACCCATTTCTAAATATGGTCATTTTAGAAGCAAAATTCTGCCTTTCAACGTATAAAAATATAAAGTTTAGAAAAAATATTTTTTTCTTTGTAATTTTCGTCATTAAAATTCTTTTGTCACATTAGGATTCTTTCATTCAGAAAGTTTGATTTCATACAGGTGTAGCCCAGTGGTAAATTTGGGTATTACCAGGTAACAAGTGATGATAGGTTTGGTTAACTTTTCATTACACTCAAGTAAGTCACACCAAATAATATAAGTAAACGTTTATTTACTTTAGCAAACAACAGTGACACATTATTTTATCCAAGATATGTATTTTTGGATTTAGATGTAAAAGCTCGAGTTATATTATTTAGTTTAAATAATATCTTTAGAGGTTTTGTTTTTTGCCTCGCCTCTGTTTACTTTTAACTTGGTCATTTTTGTATTCACTCTGTAAAGTCGATTGTGATTGGCCGTTGTTACGCATTGCGTGAGTACACGTGACCTTGCGTGGGGATACGCGCTGGAACTTTCTAGACTTCTTGCTCTTTCTGCTGCACCCGCTTGGAGCGCAGGAGTCTCACGCTTAACGGAGAAAAACACTTTTTAAGAGCCGGGGACTCGATAAGAGTTTGCGAGTGAGATCGGAGTCCGGAAACCCATTTGTTGGAGCGGGGAGAAGGAGCGGGAGCGGCGAGGGAAAGAGGCCGCGTCTGCATGCACCAGGTCGGGCGTAACCCAGACGGAGCTGCCGGTTCATCGTGCCGAGCTCAAGACTTCGGATTTTTTGTTTTGCAAGTGACATTTCAACGCTCTCAATGTTTTGCAAGAACTTTACCAAGCCTGCAACGTTTTTATTTTTGAATTAAAGCACCGGTACCGTGAGTAAACTTGACTTAACGTCTGAGAAAATCCAGCATCTTCTGAAAGAACGTTTGAAAACCGTTACGCGCGCGCTTGAGTTCCATTGTTCTACTGCTGTGCTGTGCTGTTTATTGTATGTTTTGGGGAGAAAAGCTAAGGGGACTGTGCAGTGTATTTTTGGGGGTATTTTTTGTTATTTATTTTTAGAACATTTTTGACTTATTGGATATTTTATTTTTGTTGGGGAACTGTTATTTTATTTACCAAATTATTATTTTTATTAAACTACGCCTTTTATTATTTTGGCTAAACTCTTCTCTGGGTCTCACTTTTATTGAATAGGTTATCACAGTGTAAGTAACTTATTATTAGGTGCACCTTAGTGGTATCCACCTGAAATAAAACGAACCCAAGCACCCACCATTCTCAACTACACAACATATAGAGTGGCGATACGGGTGCGACACAAAAATGGAGGCACCGCTGGAATTTAGTTATTTTAAAAGTAGATCATAACTAGTTCAAACTTAGCTCTAAAAGTAGTTTGACCCAGAGACTTTTTTTAGTTTTGCTAAAAGTAGTTTAGAACTAAAACTCTTTACTGCTCACGGCTGTGTAAAATCACCTTAAAGGGTACCTATAGTGTAAAACACAAAACTTTGAAAACTTTAAAAGTACAGTTCTACTAGCCATTCTAAGGTAAGAAAACGTAAACTAAGCCACTTTTACGACACTATATCACTAAACCTTACCAAATTTAGTACTGACAAGTGATCACTGTAAGCGCACAACCCGTGGGAATAGGGATGGGACGGTATGAAATGTTGACGGTATGATAACCGTGGTGAAAAATACCGCGGTGTCACGGTATACCACGGTATTTTAAATACTTCTAAAATCTCTTACATTTTTTTCCTAAAAATGCTTTTATTGAAGAAGAAAATACTTCATATTTCTTTTAAGAACTTTCATATTACAGTAAATAGCTTTTTTATCTATAAGAACAAACATTGCACTTGGAAATGTATTTAGAAAATCTGTTCTTATAAAAAAAATTGCACAAGCTCATGTGAATTACATTTAAACTATGATCTTCATAAGACTGAACCAGGACTTAACGAAAACTGAACCTAGACTGAACCAGGACTAAACCAGAACTGGACTAGGACTAAACCAGATCTGAACCTGCAGCACTGAACCTGGACTAAACCCAGACTAAACCAAGACCCAACCAGGACTAAGCCAGAACTGAACCAGGACTAAACCAAGACCCAACCAGGACTAAGCCAGAACTGAACCAGGACTAAACCAAGACTGAACCAGGACTAAACCAGGACTGAATCAGGGCTAAGAAAGAACTGAACCAGGACTAAACCAGGACTGAACCAGACTAAACCAGGACTAAACCAGGACTGAACCAGGACTAAGACAGAACTGAACCAGGACTAAACCAGGACTGAACCAGGACTAAACCAGGACTAAACTAGGACTGAACCAGGACTAAGACAGAACTGAACCAGGACTAAACCAAGACTGAACCAGGACTAAACCAGGACTGAATCAGGACTAAGAAAGAACTGAACCAGGACTAAACCAGGACTGAACCAGGACTAACCAGGACTAAACCAGGACTGAACCAGGACTAAGACAGAACTGAACCAGGACTAAACCAGGACTGAACCAGGACTAAACCAGGACTAAACCAGGACTGGAACCAGGACTAAGACAGAACTGAACCAGGACTAAACCAGGACTGAACCAGGACTAAGACAGAACTGAACCAGGACTAAACCAGGACTGAACCAGGACTAAACCAGGACTGAACCAGGACTAAGACAGAACTGAACCAGGACTAAACCAAGACTGAACCAGGACTAAGCCAGAACTAAACCAGGACTGAACCAGGATCAAGCCAGACCAGGACTACACAAGGACTAAATGAGTACTGCGCTAGGAACATTACGACTGACAAATAATTGATGTTGCGTTATATATTTTATTAGGCATTCCTGTGTTTTTTTATTTCTTGGTCGGTGTTGGCTCTTTCCTTTTTTTTTTTTCAAAGTCCCTGCTTCTCCGGCACTTTCCTACCCGTGCCACCAGATCCTGCGATGAGGAAGTGTGTTTGCGACTGTCACCGTAGTTTGAAGCTGGCAGACTGTAATGAGTTCGGCTATGAGGCATCGATCTCCTCGCCGTGCAGCTTTAGACAAGCAAATGTATATTTATTTAACCAATTTACTTTAAAAAGTATGAGTGGTATGAACACATTATAGCTTTCAGATAAACTAAAGATTAAAACAGCAACGTAGTCGGACCTGTCTGCGCAAAGAGCGCACTGGCACAGCGGTGGCTGAGCTTGAACACCAATAAGCTGTGTCCAAAACACGCAACCTCCAGGCAAACTACCGCAACAAATCCACAAGCATGCCAAACACTTACCTCGCTGAGAATCACAAATCTATGTCCTGCTTTGACACCTGCCCTCTGAAGAAATAAATCCACAAAACCAACGCTGTCCATCGTGTGTCTTGGTAGTGTCGTGTCCACTCGCAGTGTCTGATGCAGAAACAGTCGCGGTTGCGCGTCAGCCAGGCACGTTGTCAGTGCACAGCTCAGAAAGCACGATTCCAGCCGAAAATGCCAAAAATGAATGAAGCCACGGTCATAACTTGCTGTTCTTGTTGTATGGCCGTAATCTGACGGCATTCATGCGTAGCGTCGTGAAGTGAACGGGAGAAAGAGCCCGAGGAAGCCTCGCTTGCACATGGATTTATTAAAAGTGCTAATACCGGTCAAACAGTTAATTTTGACACCTCTTTTGACACCGTGGTATACCGTGAAACCGGTTACCGTCCCATCCCTACGTGGGAATGGCCCCAAATGAAGAACTGGTGTGTTGGAGAAGGCTTGGATGTGACAAACGCCCGGCTGGTTAAAGATGTACCCTCCAGAGGCCGAAGTGAGTTTCATTGAAGAAACGCTGCAGACTATCAAAGCTCTCGGACGAGTCAAAGTGAGAGGAAGAATGTATGACCCACAGTCTCAAAGTTTAACTGTACTGTGTGAGTGCAGAGAGAAGGTGAATGCAGCTGCTATTCCACTTGACGTCGTGCCCGAGGGATCTGCTGTGGCCTGGAGAATCTTTGGACCCTCTGAGCAGGAGGAAGAGGCCCAAGGTCAAGCAGCCGGTGATGGTCAAGAGAGGGCTCTGAAGACAAAAACATTCAAGCTCTCAAGAAAGAAGTTGTTAAGCTCCGAAAGCAAGTCTCTGTCATGTCCGTCAAGCCCAAGTACAGTCCTGCTCCTGAGCCATGTCAAAAGAGACTCAGTCAAGACCCCTGCAGCAAAGGCCCAGAGACCCAAGTGACTTCTTCTGTTATCGGTGCGGCGAAGATGGCAACTACGCCAACAAGTGTGCTGCTCCTGAGAACTATCCCAAAGTTGTCCAGAAACTGTTGCAAGCCCAAAGAAAGTCCAAGCATAACCAGAAATCTAACAACAAGACAAGAGTCTATCTATCTATATACCAAGGCTGTGTCCCATGTACATGGGGTAGCCTAGACAGGGCACCCTTCTCTTTCCCCCCTTCCTCCCTCTGGTCCCATGTTCTGAGTGTGTGTTTGTGTGTGTGACTTGTGTGTTTTGTGTATGTTTGTGTTGTACAGCCTTTTTATTATGTCATTGTTCCAGAATCCTGTTTAGTTTTTGTTTATTATTTGCCATCTCAGCTAAGGAGACCACACTCGCCCCGGCATCTATCCGCCCGCCCATGAGCAAGAGAACTCAAAAAGGCCGCGAGAGATCCCAAACGAAAGCCACCAGGAACACGTCGGAGGAGCCACAAGGGACGACCAACCAGACCCAGAGAGCGACCCAGACCACCATCCACCCCCAGGACTCCCTCCCAGCTATACCACAGGGCAAACTGCACGTGCCCTCCAGGGCCGGCCCCCCTCAGGCACCCCTCTCTGATTATATTTATTTATTTTCCTTCGCTCCGAAATTGTTTCAGTCCCTATACTTATCCTGTCTTCTGTGAGCTGTGTGTTTGATGCTACGTTGTGTCTAAGTTGCATTAAAAACAAGGCAGACATTGTCCTGCCAGCCTGAGTGAGAGTTTGACTTTCCCTGATTCTAAAAGTGGTGCATTAAAACAATCTAAAACAATCTGGGAGCTTCCAGGTCTGAATCAGTTGCTTCAAATCAGTTACATAACAATCATGAAGGTTACCCAAGTCAAAGCAGACCCCGGGGAACACCACAGTCGACACTTGCAATACACCCAAAAGGAAAAACCCGGAGCGACAAGGTAGCCCAGACCACTCCCAGACTCCAAGCCAGCCGTACCCCCAGACACCCCCAACAAGGTCCCAATGACTCCACCAAGGTCCTCCCACACCCTCCCAAGCCCTCCCCCACACAGACAGACAAACGGAAAAACACAGGCACAAACACAGATCTCCCCGCAGAGGTAGAAACGAGTGACAAACACAGACTAAGACAAGAGTAAAGACCACAAATGCAAGTGTTCAGAGAAGCACTGTAAAAGTCCAAATCAACAGTTTGCCAGAGGGACTCGTCGGACCGCCCTCTACTGCTCAAGTCAAAATCAATGGCAACACCTGCACTGCGCTGATGGACAGTGGCTCTCAAGTTACCATCATTTTCGACAGCTGGTACGCTCAACACCTGTCAGACATACCACTAAACCCTGTGACCGGTTTAGCCATCTGGGGCTTAAGTGAGTCAGAGAGCAGCTACCCCTACAAAGGCTATATCCAGATCGAGTTGGAAACTGCCACAAAAGTCCAAGTCCAGGTCCAAAAATGTCAAGTGTGTTCCTGTCCTCGCCTTGGTGTGTCCTGACCCACGCTGCTTCTGAGACCATACCTGTCCTGATCGGCACTAATGTCAGTGGTATTCAGCCTTTCAAGTCCAGCACAAAGAAAGAAGACACTGAGTACGTCAACTCAGTCAAAGTCCAAGTGCAAGAGAACAAACACTTACCTGGTCCTGCAGTATCGTCCATTAAAGACAAAGACTTACCTGTTGCTGAAGTTAAGTGGTCCGGACTTGGTCCTCTCGTCATCCCTCCTGGCTCTGAGCAAGTCGTCATCTGTAAAGTGAAAGAGAACCAAGACATCTGAGATAGCATCCTGATTACTGAAAGAGCACACTCACCTTCTTTACCTCCAAGTGTTCTGGTCCAGCCTACGGTCTTGTTCTCCAAGATGTTAGACCCTAACAAGTTCCTGGTGCTCCTGCGTAATGAGTCCTTAAAGCAGACAGCCATTCCAATGGGCACTGTGATCGCTCACCTGCACGTTGCCGACATAGTGACTGATTCACCCAGCCCCAACGCCCAAATCACTCCAGCCATGATCCTTCTCTGTTTGACTTTGGTGACACGCCCATCAGCAAAGAGTGGAAAGAGAGGCTCGGTCAAAAGCTAGCTAATCACGCCAATGTGTTCTCTACAGAAGAGTGGGATGTTGGTTTGGCCAAGGGCGTCGAGCACCACATTCGGCTGAGCGATAACACTCCCTTCAGAGAGAGGTCGCGATGCATTGCCCCGCTGACTTGGATGATCTCCGGCGTCACCTTCAAGGGCTGCTGGCAGCTGGAATCATAAAAGAGTCTAGAAGTCCATATGCTTCACCAATCGTTCTTGCGCGTAACTTCGCATGTGTGTCGACTACCACACCCTGAATCGCAGAACTGTCCCAGATCAGTACACTGTGCCACGCATCGACGACGCTCTCGATTGCTTGTCCGGCAGCAAGTGGTTTCAGTCTTGGATCTGCGCAGCGGTTACTATCAAATCCCGATGGCTGACGAGGACAAAGAGAAAACTGCCTTCATCTGTCCTCTGGGATTTTTCCAGTTTGAGCGGATGCCGCAGGGGATTACAGAAGCTCCTGCGACATTTCAACGACTTATGGAGAAGGCAGTTGGCGACATGCACATGCTCGAAGTCATTGTTTACCTTGATGATCTCATTGTTTTCGGCAAGACCCTGGAAGAGCATGAACAAAGACTTCTCAAAGTCATCTCTCGTCTGGAAGAAGCTGGATTGAAGTTGTCTCTCAACAAGTGCCAGTTCTGTCGCCCACAAGTCACCTATGTGGGGCATAGTATCGCCACTGACCCAGCCAAGGTGGAAGCCATGACGAGATGGAAGCAGCCGACCGATCTTCCTTCCCTGCAGTCATTCCTGAGGTTCTGCGGATACTATCGCAGATTTATTAAAAACTACTCCATCATTGTCCGACCACTCACTGAGCTGTGCAAAGGTTATCCTCCCACTCAAAAGAAGCAAAAGTCCTCTCCATCGCCAGACAAGACCTACTTCAAAGTCAATGAGCTTTTTGGTGACCGATGGGACCAGTCCTGTTCAGAGGCGTTCCAAAAGATCATCCACTGCCTCACAAACGCACCTGTGCTGGCATTCGCAGACCCAACCAAGCCGTACGTACTTCACATCGACGCAAGCTTTCACGGTCTTGGCGCCGTCCTCAACCAAGAGTATCCTGAAGGTTTGAGACCAGTCGCCTTTGCAAGCCGCAAGCTTAGTGCCTCTGAGAAGAACTATCCGGTGCACCAGCTCGAGTTTTTGGCTCTCAAGTGGGCTGTGGTAGACAAATTCCACGATTACCTGTACGGAGCCCAGTTTACTGTGAGAACCGACAACAATCCATAACTTATATTCTCACAACAGCCAAGCTCAACGTGACAGATCATCGTTGGCTCTCTGCACTCTCGACTTATAACTTCACCCTGCAGTAACAGGCCTGGCAACAGCAACATCGACGCAGATGCCCTATCACGCAATCCTCTTCCTACCATTGAAGAAGGCTGGCAAAGTGTACCACCCGAAAGTGTTAAAGCGCTGTGTAAGCAGATCAGGTGCCGTGGAACTCCTAAAGAACACACAACAGTTGCAGAGTCACTTGGAGTGTCGCCTGATGGTCTACCTGAGTGTTTCGTCTTCCCAGTCCGGCTAGATCTCGGTTCCTTGACTCAGTTCAGTCACAAAGACCTTGTCAAAGCCCAAGACTCTGACCCCACTATTGCTCCAGTTAAACAGTCGCTCAGTGGTGGTCCGCAGTGACAGACCACTTTACGAGGTACCCAAGCTTTCCAGCCAAAGACAGAAAGCGACACAGTAGCCAAGATCCTGTTGCGTTACTTTGTACATTACGGACTCCCTGCCCGCATTCATTCAGATCAAGGCCGTGATTTTGAAAGCAAGCTGATCCAAGACCTTCTTAAAATGCTGGGCATTCGCAAGTCAAGAACATCTCCTTACCACCCTCAGGGAGATCCGCAACGCAGAGAGACAACGTTACACTATTTGTCAATTGCTTGCACTCTTGATCTTTTTTTTTTTTTTTTCTTCTTTCCATTTTTTTTTCTTATTTTTTTTTTATTTATTTTTTTTAATTTCTTTTTTTCTTTTTTTTTAATATTTTTTTTATTTAATTTTTTCTTATC
>JBBPFD010000093.1:61925-92735 GCA_038363315.1 Mugilogobius chulae
AATAAGGAACCTATTCTATTGATGTAATATTTTTACTTTAGAGGTCTGGGTGCCTTTCTCGTTTTTTTTTTCCAATGTAATCGGTTGGATTTTGTAAAATGTTTATTATAATAATTATATAAGGTATCAAGATTTTTTTTTTTAAATGTGAATAAAATTCCTTATATTTAAATTAAGATCTCTTAGGATTTATAGTATTGTTAACTTTTTAATCCACATGTAATTTTTTTTTATTATTAAGAGGATAATTAAGATAAACATAATACATACTTATTTTTTTCTTAATATTGTTCGGTTTTTTATAGAAATCTTCCAATCTAAAATTTTAAATATATTTATAAGCTATTATTTTTAAGGCTATTTTTATTTTTAGATTTGGATTATTGTTTATATAAAAATATACAAATTATTGAATTATAATTATTTTTTTAATGGCAAGTTTTAATTTTAATTTTCTCTATTATTTTATTTTATAATACCTACACTATATAATATAATATTTATAGGTGAGTTTGTTAAATTCCGAATTATTAATAAGACCTCAGTGGTAATTTTTTTTATTTGGCTTTTTGTCACAAATCTTATACGTTTTTTTTGTATATATTCATTATATTATAAATATATTTCTTTTTCTCTAAATATTGCAAAGATTGATTTATTAAACTTTTCTCTTTATTATTTTAGGAATTTGGATAATTATAATTTTAAATCGCATAATTTTTATTGAAAATACTGTCACGAAGAAGATATAATACAAGTTTGTGAAATATGAAATAAAGAAAAACTAAAAGAATAAAAAAAAAAAAAATTAAAGTTTAACAATATTTATAAAAGTGATTATCCTCGAAAAAGAAAAAAATAAAAAAAAAAATTTATTTATTTTTATTATTAGTAGATTTGATTAAAAAAAACAAAAAAAAAAAAAAAAAGAAAAAAAAAGAAAAAATAAAAAAAAAAAAAAAAAAAGGAATGACAAAAAAAAAAAAAAAAAAAAGACAGAACAAGAACCCACCTGCTTAGACCAAGGGGTAAGAATGAGCTACTATAACAAACACCCGGTAGATTGTATCTTAAGCCCCATTCCTGTTTAGTGATGGGTTTTCTTTTTTCACAAAGATGGCTCTCAATGTTTTGCAAAGAACTTTACACAAGCCTGCAACGTTTTTATTTTTGAATTAAAGCACCGGTACCGTGAGTAAACTTGACTTAACGTCTGAGAAAATCCAGCATCTTCTGAAAGAACGTTTGAAAACCGTTACGCGCGCGCTTGAGTTCATTGTTCTACTGCTGTGCTGTGCTGTTTATTGTATGTTTTTGGGGAGAAAAAGCTAAGGGGACTGTGCAGTGTATTTTTGGGGGGTATTTTTGTTATTTATTTTTAGAACATTTTTGACTTATTGGATATTTTATTTTTGTTGGGGAACTGTTATTTAATTTACCAAATTATAATTTTTCATTAAACTACGCCTTTTATTATTTTTGGCTAAACTGTACCTCTTCTCTGGGTCTCACTTTATTGAATAGGTTATCACAGTGTAAGAACTTATTATTAGGTGCACGGTGCACCTTAGTGGTATCCACCTGGAAATAAAACGAACCCAAGCACCCACATTCTCAACTACACAACATATAGAGTGGCGATACGGGTGCGACACAAACTTGAGGAAAAGTGACTTTTTAAACAACAGAAGTAAAAAAAAATCCTATATTTCTCTGTGTTTGGTTGTGCTCATTGTAATCGTGAAGAATTGCTAAATTGTGATCATTTGTTTGATAATAATCACAGTAAAATGTGATATTGTGACGTCTCTAGTGAGCACCGAAACAAAACTTAACCCTCTGACACCCAGATATTTTAGGTCACACCTGTACCCATTGTGTCACAAACGGTCCCCGACACACAAATGGGCTATAAAATAATACTTATTTTAAATTTTTTTCTACTTTCAATGGCTCATTTTTTTCGTTAGCTTGTCTTCTGTCCAAACATATAAAAAAATTCTCAAAGTTGATTGAAATTTTTATGTTATAGGCCAATTTAGGTCCAAAAATCATCGTTTTTTTGAATGCCAAAAACACAAAAAATGCAAAATTTTCAAAAATAAAAGTCTGAAGTGGATTATTTGAGTTGATGTTATTAGACCCTCACATATGTCAATAATTTATAATAACATTCATTTTGATGCATTATTGTGTTTTGAGTGACAGCCATTTTTAAAAAAAAAGTCACACCTGTACCCATTGTGTCACAAACGGTTCCCGACACACAAATGGGCTATAAAATAATACTTACTTTTAATTTTTTCTACTTTCAATGGCTCATTTTTTCGTT
This sequence comes from Mugilogobius chulae, assembly GCA_038363315.1. Lineage (NCBI taxonomy): Eukaryota > Metazoa > Chordata > Actinopteri > Gobiiformes > Gobiidae > Mugilogobius > Mugilogobius chulae. The sequence goes on from JBBPFD010000093.1 coordinate 64,258, forward strand.
AGCTTGTCTTCTGTCCAAACATATAAAAAAATTCTCAAAGTTTATTGAAATTTTTTAGTTTTAGGCCAATTTAGGTCCAAAAGTCTAATTTAAGTCCAAATGTATTCTAATGTAGTTTTTAGGTCAAAAGATGAATGTTGTTTTATCTTAGACATTTTTCACTATTTTTTTCAACATGTTAATTTCACATTTTTACTCATCTGTGTGTCCTCAAACACTTCAGGCCTCTCCCTTTGACTCGTCACCAACACATCCAGACCATTTGAGCCCTGATCATAAATTTCAATATTACACAGGGGCCATGTATAGAACAGGAGTGCTTTACAAGAACGTCCTTATAAAATACCCTAGGGGCCCCTGGGGGTCCAGGGGTCTCAACTCACGAAAATGTCAAATTATTCAATTTTCAACCCAGAAACTTAGGTTGAGATGGTATTTCATGATCTCACATTGTTTAATGTCTGTATTACATCAGGCTGAAGGTGGCATTTTTTAATTTGATAAAAAATAACATTACCTGGAAAGTTTCATGGCTCTAACCCCAAGGCAACCTATTTCTTTCTAACAATGAAAAAAAACAACAACTGCAAAATGTACACAAACGGTCCCCATAGGTGTCAGAGGGTTAAACAATCACCGAACAAACTCATGAAGAACTCCACTTTTACAGTAAAAGTCTTTTGTGTTGATGATTTATTTTAACCTGGAAATTATTTGTTTAATCTTTCTTTTGCTTTTTATATCTGTCAGGACATTAACCACATCATGTTTTCTTTATTCAGATTGAAGGGCTGTGGTTTGTCAAAAATGAGCTGCTCCTCTCTGGCCTCAGCTCTGAAGTCCAACCCCTCACATCTCAGAGAACTGGACCTGGGTCATAACAAACTGTCTGCTTCAGGAGTGTCTGATCTGTGTGGTTTTCTGCAGAGTCCAGACTGTCGACTGGAGACTCTCGGGTCAGTTCACTGTCTCTTACTTGTGTCATGTTTCAGAGCTTTCAGAAAAGAGCTGGGCCAGAATAAGCTCTAGTATTTAGTCTGTACTTGTAGTCAGAGGTGGGCAGAGTGGACAAGAACTGGACTCAAGTAAAAGGACTGTTCCATCTAAAGAACATGACTCAAGTAGAAGTCAAAAGCAGTGGTCCAAGAAATGACTCAAGTCAGAGTCAAATGTATTTGTGGAAACTACTGCTCTGAAGTGAAAATAACAGAGGAACTGTCTGGACACAACATGGGATTTATCATTTGAACTTTGTCCACAAAACATGAACAAACTCACACAGTTTCAAATCTTTAAAAAAGGATTAGAAAATTAATTATATTTGAAGATAAAGAGCAAGAAAGACATTCGGCGCGATCTTGCCCCGCCGGTCTAATACTTAAGCGGAAAGCGCAAAGAGTTCTCTGTGTTGGCCGCTATGAGCTCCAGAGAGCAGCTCCAGCTCGTGGCACGGCTGCTCTGCCTAGTCTGATGCCAGTTCAATCAGTGAACCTGCACAACATAACCGTGGAGCAGTGCAAGAAGTTCACTGGAAATAAAAAATAATAATAATAATCATATTTTGCCATCAATTCTAATTTTGTCAGTTATGTAGTTAGAAAAAGCCACGTTAAATGCAGTTATTGAATTAGGCAATATATTGTAAAATAAAATGGATTCACTTTTTAGTCAGACTTGGCTTCAATAAGTTGTTCTTTATGTTTTTCCCTTAACAATACAATGTTGTGTCGACCTAAACTTATAATAAAAATGATCCGATGCTCGTGGTAAGACTTACCTGAGAATCTTGATCCGTGCGTGAAAAGTTTATGAAAAAGCAGCGGCGTGTCCTCGTTATAATCCTTTTGAATGAGACAACTGCCGGTAAGCAGGCTCCCGGTCCCGGTGTGATGCGAGCGGAGGGTCCTTCGTGCGTGACCGCGTCTGCAGCTCCTGTACAGACGAGCGCAGGGTTGTGTCCACCTCGGGTCGGTCTCTGGATGCGCGCCGTGGTCCAGGTAAAGCACAGCGCGGGGCTCTGGTCCAGACTGTGCCAAACGGTTCCGTGCTCTCCCTCGTGCTCACTCACAGTGGTCACGTAAAACTGACAGCCTCTGTCAGAAACGTCCAGCGGCCTGGTGCGAGTGGCCGCGGCCCGCGCTGACCCAAAAAGCGCTGAAGGGGCCGGGACCTCATGCAGCACCGCGCTCTCCTGGCTTTATCTCTCTGCTCTGTCGTGGGCAGAGCTGCATTCACACTGACACTGTCTCATGTTCACTCTATCTGATTCTTTTTTATATTAAGTCAACAGGCTTTATGTAAAGAAAATACATTTTTTTAGACAAAGTTGTTAAAGTTTGTCATTGAATAGACTTTTACCAAATACATTTCTATTATTACACTTTTTCCCAAACTGAAGCTGTTGTAGTAACTTTTGCTGTGATATTAATGCACTGCTTACATGTCACAGACTGACACGTCTAGGCCGTTCACTGAATGAAATTGTACCCCACACATCTGGTGGGCACCACACCTGCTGCACTCACTGCGTAGCTCTAGGAGAGAGCGCACTAGAGGCCAACAGAGGAATAACTGTCTTAACCGTCTAAACGGGAAGTCTTAAAGGGGCAAGATCGCGCGGATTATGTGATGTAAACTTGAGTCACTTTTGGATTTCTAACATTGAGAAGAGGATTCTCCACTTTGACTCAAGAAAGAGTTGTGTTACTTTAATAAAAATATGACTCAAGTAGAAGTACAAAGTGTGACATAAGAAAATGACTGGTATAAAAGTGACACAAGTAAATGGAGCTGAGGAAATGTGAGTGAGTACTAAGGAGGTCAAGAGTCTTAGGTTTTTCCATAATCGTGATTATTCAAAACACATTAAAATCCTAAGAACAAAAAAAAAATAATCGTGACAATTTTAGAATCAAAATGTTGTATTTTTAGTTGAATCTATAGAAACAAGAGATGAGAAACTGATGGAGTTCAAAGAAAAAAAGATTAAACTTGGAGCAGATGTGTTTTATTCTGGATAAATAATTTTGTTTTCATTTTTTGCTTTAGTAAAATGTAAGTTTGTGATTTTTTGAGCATTGTTTTAAAATTCCAAATATCAGTGTCAACAATTATCAGTAGATCAAATAAAATGAAGAGATTAGCACAAAAAATTATGACCAAAAAAAATTCAATAAAAATACAAAAAATTGACCTATTTCTAAATGTGGCCATTTTAGAGGCTAAATGCTGCTTTTCAACGTTAAAAATAGAAATTTTAGAGAAATTATTTTTTTCTTAGTAATTTTCATCAATAAAATTCTTTTGTCACATTAAGATTATTTAATTCAGAAAGTTTGTTTTCAAAGAAACTTGAGGAAAATTGACATTGTAAACAAGAAAAGTGAAAATCCTACATTTCTCTGTTGTTTGGTTGTGCTCATTGTAATGGTGAAGAATTACTAAATCGTGATCATTTGTTTGACAATAATCACAGTAAAATATGATATTGTGACGTTTCTAGTGAGCACCGAAACAAAACTTAATAATCACTGAACAAACTCATGAAGAACTCCACTTTTACAGTAAAAGTCTTTTGTGTTGATGATTTATTTTAACCTGGAAATTATTTGTTTAATCTTTCTTTTGCTTTTTATATCTGTCAGGACATTAACCACATCATGTTTTCTTTATTCAGATTGTGGGGCTGTGGTTTGTCAAAGATGAGCTGCTCCTCTCTGGCCTCAGCTCTGAAGTCCAACCCCTCACATCTCAGAGAACTGGACCTGGGTCACTTCCTGAGTAAATCACATGTGAAGGAGCTGCTGGAGCTTAAACACAGCTCTGACTGTCGACTGGGGAAACTGACGTGAGTAGTGACTTCATGGATCTGTTTTGAGTCTGGAGCAGTTTAAACACATTTCTTTCTGTTCTGAACCTGAGACATGGAGCGGCTCCTTAAATTAAATCATCTCAGACATTTATCTGGTTTTAGTCGAGTGTATTTTCAGTTCTGTTTGTCAGACAAAGGCAGAGCGTCTCATGTTTCACTGTTGTTCACAGCAAAACCACAATTTCTTCACCTGGAAAATACAATAGTTTTACTTAAAAAATGTATTTGTAGCAGTTGATGTGATGTGAATGATTTTCCAGTGCAAAAAGTGACATTTAGAATTATAATAAATGATGCCTTGACCTTGATAAATCTTAAAACAACCTCAGACTTATTCTGGAGCAACAATCTCAGACAGAATCTAAAATAAAGCACAAAACACCAATAAAAAGCTCCAAAGTAACTGAACCTAAAAGAACTCTGAGCTTCTGCTTGTTCTCTCACTAGATTAACCTAAAACTGAGGACAAAAGGAAGATTTTATTGAAACAGCCTTAATAATCAAACACTTTTAGCAGATGTTTAGTGGATACACTGCAAAAATGTCGTCTCTCATTTGAGTTGTTTTGACCATATTAGGATTAAATGTTTAAACGATGCAGCTTATTTCACTTGTTTCAAGACGTTTCACAACATTTACAAGAGATTCAACTTCAATTCAGATTAATTTTCCAAAGAACACTGCAAAAATATATTTCATGCCAAGTTAAAATTGCTTCTTGACCCTAATTTTAGACAAATTTAAACTTTTTAAAATGTCTTTCAGAGAACTAAATTATTTAATTTGTTTCAAACTTGTTCAGGTTATTACTTTTGAAACACACTTTTTATCATTGGGTAAAGAAAAAAAAAAGACTTTTCACATTGTCAAATGTCTCATATAATCAGTCTCCTTGAAACCAATGAAAAATTCCACATTACATAAGCATTTACATTTAATACAGTTTAACCAACTCATTAAAATTCTGACTCCAAGTCATTTGAAGCAAGTCTAGATATCTGTTAATATATTTTTACAATTAGATTTTTGACTCCACTGAAAATTTAGGTTTGAAAAAAAAAGAAAGAAACCGTTTTATTTATTTAAACGAGGCAGAAAAACTTTTAAATGGGTCATCTCAGTAAATCAAGTAAATCTGAGTCTGTGAAATTTCTTTAAAAAGAGCCATAAATTCTGATTTCAAAACATTTTGTCTCATCTAGAGACATTTTTGCAGTGTATTTATAAAAATAATAAAAATTTGATCATTTTTGTCCAGATTTGACTCAATAAATCTTGGTTTGTTTTATGAATTTTGCATTGTTCTGTCTGAATTTGATGGCTGACACTTGTCCAACACTTGTCTTGCTTTAGTCCTGTTCTAATCCTGTTTGTTTTCTAATCCTGCTTTAGTCCTGTTCTAATCCTGCTTTAGTCCTGTTCTAATCCTGCTTTAGTCCTGTTCTAATCCCGCTTTAGTCCTGTTCTAATCCCGCTTTAGTCCTGTTCTAATCCTGCTTTAGTCCTGTTCTAATCCCGCTTTGTCCTGATGTAGTTTGTTAATACAGGTCTGATCTCTGCTTCTTCACAGGTATTGGTCGTAGTGATGATGTGCAGTTCGTGAGCAGAACCTCAGACGGAGCCAGAAACAAGAAACACAGATGTTACATTTTACAAATATTAAAACAATGTGTGTCATTTAAACTCACTGATTTATGCATTAGTTTATGTTGTATAGTTTTACATTTATTTAGTCTGTAAATATGAGCTCAATCCAAATATTGTGCAGAGTTATCACACATGAATGCACTAATAATCCTTTTATATTTGTTCTTCTCACCACAGATCATGTTAAATATCAGTGATTCCAGTTTTTACTTCACAAAGTCCTGGTGTTTGTAATTCCACGTGTAAATCTTGTATTTTGTCCTTTTCTGTTCTGTAGTTTTCAGCTCAAATGTCTAGATTCTTTTGCTTCGTATGTTCCAAACCCACGAGCTGCTTTCCCTCGGTCTTTACCTTGTCCTGTTTGGAGACTTCCCTCAAATGTTTGGCAGTGGACAGTAGAATAAAGCTCATTCTAACGCTTAGTAGGCTCAGCTAAACACAGAGACTAATGTGACGAGATCAAATATTACGAGTTACAAATACTTGCCAAACAAACAACTGTGAAATCTTTATTTGTCTTTCATTCTCTTTGTCTAACACGTCACATCACTCAAGCTTGTTCTCACACTCTTGGGTCAGAGATTTGCAGATTTATAAATAAAACTGGTAAAGTGTGGCTTTAGTACAAAAACGCAAGAGATACAGAGTAAAAATAGGCCACTTCACACGTCCAATAACAATACAGCGATTGTTCAACATAAATGTGCAACTTAGTCCAAACTTTATTGTTTATCTTGGTCTAATTTGTCCATTTCAATGCCTGACAACCTTCAAATGTGGTAAATAGATTTTGCTTTGTTAGTTTAAAACATTTAGTTATATAGGTCTTAGTACAGTGGCCCTGAAAGACGAAGCTCAAACTCAAACTCAGAAAAACAGACACAAACTCTAACACTTTACTCAGTTTGTTTTTGAATGTGTCCATTGTTCTGAGAATGGTTTTGTGACTTTGCCTTCACACAACTGAAGATATGAACAGTAATAATAATAAAACCGAGTTATAAATGTCAGTAAGTCTTTGGTTTGGACTCCGGTCTGACTAAAACCTGTTCATTTGGCCCAAACTCAAAGAGGATTATTGCGCTCTGGCTTTGCCTCACGTTCACAACTTTTGGTGGTGAGAACGTCGTCTGAAATGGCTGATCTCAGTTATCCCAGTCTGCACAAGGACTTTACAACACTGAACATTTACAATCACACTAAACATAACGTTCTTACATCACAGATCAAACGTGGAAAAACTCACGACTTCTTTAAAGGTCAAACTGTATTACGCAGAAGTGACTCAGGCTGTGATGTTTTTGTCTTGTTCTAACGCTGTTCCCTCGTCAGAAACATCCTCACGCTTGAGTTTTGTTTCATTCACACATTTTTTTTAAATAATCCTGCTTTTTAGGCCGTCTACTTCTCCACCTTGTGATGTCATTAAGTGCTAGTTTTGAAGTTTACGGCTGGTTAAGTCTCAAATTAAGTGTTTTACGTCTGCAGTGTCAGAATAACCTTTAGGTCTCATGTATTTTGTGGATTTTTTTGTTTATTTTAGTTTATCTCAAAAAGTCGACAGTATTTTCTGATGAGCTGAAGTGATGCGGTTTGAATGAGGCTAAAACAGTAGCTGTAGCTTCAAAGTTTCACAAATACAAGGCTGAGAATATTGACATGATTACTTTGTGTGAGTTTGAAAACACAGTGGAGCACTTCCTGTATTACCACTTGATGACATCACGCGGTGGAGCAGAGTGTTTTCGGTTCAGGAGCAGAACTCTGGCTAAAAGACGTGATTTATGAGTCAGACGTGTGTGGACGATGCAAAACACAACTGCAGGTACGTTTCAGACGAGAAACAATATTAAAAATGTGAAATACAAGATCTGTGAAAATAAATGATCAGTTTATGAAAGAGTGAGGCTGTCTTTCTTTAAACACCTGGAAAGCTGGATCCTCACCACTGCATCAGCACATCTGAAACTTTCCTTCATTTAAAGACTCTTAACAAACAAGTAAACTTAAGTGCTTTGTTTAGAATCTGTTTAAAATGTCTTTTTGTTTAGTCGTAGGTTTCTCTGTTCATGTCTGTTTGAGATGTTTTGTTTGTAGGCTGAACCATGTTGAAAAAAATAAATGTCTGTATTTTTTGTAATATCTTCACAATATTTGGATGATATTCTGTCAGCTCAACATAAATGTGTTTGTCTTGTCTTCAAATGTATTACTTGAGGTTTAATTGTCAGATGAATGTGAGTTTTCATTCACTGAAAACTATAATCTTAAATAAGTAAAATAATGCTTAAATTAGCACTAAGTATGTTGTTTAGGTATATTGTTAAGTAAACTGTCTAAAGTGAGACTGACAATAGAACAAGCATTTTCTAACTTAAAATTGAGAAGAAAAAGGCCTCTACACTTGAAATTAGAACAGAATATATTGTTCTTTTGGCAAATCTTATTGTAATTTAGACAAATTTTACTCTATTTTAGTTCTTATTCGCTTAATATATGATTTCAAATGGACTTTTTTTCCAGTGTAGGTGCAGCATTATACATCTTGAAACTAGCATTTACATTATTATCTAAAGTTATAGATAATGCCCACCTCTGTATATTGTAGTTCCATTAGCAATATTTTAACTACACTGTTTGAACAATGATTACTGAGATAACTAGAATAATCAGAAAACCAAATTATTAGATATAATTCTTTGTGTTTACGCAGGCTAAACTAAAGCAGAATATAATGAATCTTCAAAGTAAAAGCATGTTATTAAAACGGCAATGAATACTTACATTAAATTAAAAATTCACTAATTAAATCAATTCATTTATACATGTATTAAACATGTGAACATTTTATTTAAATTCTGTACGTGTTAAAAGTTTGTAATGTATGTTGTATTTACAGTTATAACGTCTTCAGACTTTTATTCTGAAAAGTACGTTGCTATTGCTGACCACATCCCTACACGCTTTGACAGACATGTCCAAGACGTAAGGGTCTGGGATCAGAGCGCCGGGGATCAATTTCGAGGACGGGCTTTCCGAGCGCGAATCAACCAATCACAGAAAACCCGGAAATTCCCCGATGCAGCGACGCGCTAACAGGTTGTTATAGTAAATTGTAGTGCAAGGATTTTTTCAATGGAGCATTGATCTATATGAAGGCCCTGAACCGGTTTGCTGCTACGTTTGATTGATACGTCCTAATTGTTTAAAACCGAAGCTATAGCGAAAACATGATCTATCAGCTACGTCCGCCGTCTTGGTTATTTTGAAACGGTTAGAAAAAGTTTTGAAATTGCGGAGGGGAGGGGGGAGGGGGCGTTTGTGATTGGATCGTCCTAACTTTGACGACGAAATCGTTGGCTATCTCTTCAGTTTCAGACCCTTCTGCATTCAAACAGAATGTAGAGGGGCTGACTGGTCAGGCAAACGTTGCTAGGTTCCGAGTGACTAGCAACGGCCAACCGGATTGTTCTAACGTTAACTTCGTCTTTTTAACCTCTTTTTCACTCTAAATGAGGCTGAAAATAAGAAAAGGAGCAAGAAAAACAAGTCTAAAGTCGCTTAAAAGTTATTTACGTGAACTAAAGAAGGTGTAAAGAAGTTATTTTTGTTTTTCAACCTGTTTTTGTGCCGAGACGTTTTTATTTCGTGGAGCAGGACTTGGTGAGTGAAAGATAATGTCAATATACTTGATAGTTTTTCATTTGTGCCATTTAACAATAATTTCAAGTCAATGTTGAGCTATTGTGGTGAAGTTATGATGTTTTATGGTGAATTAGTGAAGCAGTCAACACATTTTAATGCTAAATAGAGACGAGCTTTGCAAGTTCATTGTTCTTTCTTGTCCCAACGTCATTTTAACAGCTGCGTCACTTTAACTAACTAATCAATTAAGACAGAAAAATAGATTGTTTTCTTTATTTTCTCACTTCCAGAGTTTATAATGTGTGTTTCTGTGCTGTTATGTTGTTTGTAAAAGGCCATTTTGTGCGTGTTGAAGAATATGAAGCTCTAAAACAACGTTGGAGAAGAAGACGTAACGTTAAATCTGAGCAGCGCGAGCCTCCCGGGACCTTCTGAAGTGTGCACGCGCCTGCTGGAGCCATGCGCCCTCTGCTGGACATTGCGTGGTTTTCTTCTGAACTGGTAGGATTTCCACACACTTTGTACAAAAAAACGCACTGGACTCAGAGAAATGCTCAACTGCTCATTTAATCCATTTAATTTATAAAACACATTTTACAAACAAAGCAGTTTCCAAAGTGCTGCACAAAACAAGAAACAGATACAGAAACTATTAAAATTATAATAACATCAGTAATAATATTAGTGATGATAATAAAGCCCTATTTAACTCTACTTGTTGAAATAAAACTAGAAAAATCAAATAAGAAAAATCATCCAAGACTTCATAAGTAGAACGAAAATGACACTCTGTCATTTACACATTTAATCAACTTTATGTCAATTCTGTTTAGTTTTGTATATATTGCTCTTTGATTTGAAACTTCCCATTATAACTAGAAGTGGTTTAAATTTAACAAAAGAAGACAAAAATAGAGAAGAACTATCTTGAACAAAAACAAATAAAAATTATTTAGATAATTAAAAAGCCTTTAACTAAAAAGAATTAAAGCTTACCCACTGACAAAAGCAGGACAAAAAAGTGAAGTCTAGAAATGTAGATTTAGAAGCATATTCACTGTTCATAGTTTTTAAATAAGCAGCATTTCAACATATTTCCTGGTCTGTGTTTCTTTTTATTTCACTTTAAAGTCACATTTTGCTCCAGTGGTCAAACTTAGCTGAACTACACTGGTCTATAACAGTATTCTTGTGACCGGTGTGTTTCCCTCTGCGTTGTGTGTGTGATGGTTCATGATTATTGGTGTAGACTCAACCACGGGACACCACCGAACGTTTGGAAGTGCTTTCATTTAATCTGGATCACAATAAGAGGAAACAGTTTCAACATGTGCTGCAAACAAACTACAAGAGACAATGAACAGTCTGAGCATTTCTCCAGATCAGTCCAATAAACAAAGACAGCGGAGTAACATAAGTGCTTGATATTCATTTAATTACAAGTATAACTGTGATACAATGGGAAATAATCAATAAAAGGCACTCACACAGGATTAATTGGATGACCCACCTTTTCCCACCACAGGGGTTTGCAAAAGGGAATACAAAAATACTTACTTCTATAAGTCAAGTTTTGTTACTTTTGTATAGATTTGATAAAGAAAAGCAGTTGAGTGAGAAACTGAGTTGATTATTTGGCATCTTATGTTCAAACTTAAACCCAAACGAGTTTATGGAGTTAAAAAAGAGATGTCAGAGATCTACCTATGACATCACAAAACTGGGACATTTTAGAACAGTGTTTTCTGAGGCTCAGAGGTGAAAGAAATGTGTTTGTGATGAGTTAGAACAGGATTTAAAAGTCCATTCTGCATTAGTGTTGTTACGATACTAAAACTTCAGATTTGATTCTCGACACAAACTTTGATACCACAATGAATTAAACATGTCATTGTTCAGGTCAAAGTTTTACATAACACTGAAATGTTTAACACAAAATAATTGTGTCTACTTTATTAAACACTTTAGTTCAGGGTTTTTTGACCTTTTTGACCTCGAGGTCCAAATATTCTGTGCAAAGTAACAAAGGCCCAATCTCATATGGACGAGAGTGTGTCAAAAGCAGTATGAGAAAAACGTGTAAATGTGTTGTATTTTACTGATTGTGTGGCCCTCAAGGAGGAGCTCACGGCCCCAACTTTGGACCCACTATGATTAAGAATCACTGGTCTAGTTCTTTGACGCACTAATTTTTTAATATTTGTAATAAATCATTCTAAAAATGTGAATGAAAGACCAATTATGCGCTGTTTGTTTAGTATCAAAACTTTCAAAAATGAGTAACGAGATTAGATTTATTATCACTTTGTATCAGATTCATGATACTTTTGACAAACCCTATTCTGCAGAATATGTTTCCTGAAAACGCCTCTAATCAAGATGAATGCTCTGAATCCAAGAGGTGAGACACAGATGAGTTCAGTGTGTGGAGGCCACAGCAGTGAAAAGGTCCTGATGTAACCATGGAAACAACAAGAAAAAGCAAAATAACAAACATATACAGGCTTTCTGCAGGGTCTTAAAATGTGTAAAAGTCTTAATTAGAAAAGTTTGAATGTAAGGCCTTGAAAAGTCTTAAATTAGCCAATAGCCGTTGTAGGTCTTAAAAAATGTTTGCACAGGTCTTACATTTTTCAATGAAGCAATTTGTCAGATTTCCTGATTTATTTCACACTGCTGCAGCTTTATCTGTGGGAAAGTTTCTGTCATATTCTCAATATTGTAACACAATTGGTATGTTTCTTCCTCTGTTTGTTCGGTTAATGGAATGCTCAGTCGCTGCATACATTGTGTTCTTTTTGTTAATTGTTTTCATAGTTGTAGCAAATAATAAAATTAGATTAGATTAAGGGAGTGAGAGAGAAGAGTTGAAGAGGGAGAGACAGAAGAGAGAGGGACAGAAAGGGAAGGAGAGAGAGAAAAGGGGAATAGAAGAGAGAATGTAAAAGAAGGGGGTGAGGGAGTGAGAGAGGAGAGAAAGGGAAAGACGGAAGACGGAGAAAGAGAAAAAGTGAAAGGAGAAATAAAGTGGAAAATGCGACAGAAGAGGAAGAGAAGAGAGAGTGGTGGTGAGGGAGTGAAAGAAGGAGAGAAAGGGAAAGAGGGAGAGAAGAGAGAAAGCGGAAGGGGGGGAGAGAGAAAGAGAAAAGAGTCAGAAAGAGAGGGGGAGAAAAAGTCAGAAAGAGAGAAGGTGGAAAAGGGAGAAGAGGGACAAAGAAGAAAATGTGAGAGAAGGTGGAAAGGGATGAGGGAGAGAGGGACAGAATGAGAGAGAGAGAGAAAAATGAAGAAAGAGAGGGAGGGAAAGAGAGAGAAAGTTCGAGGGGGAGAGAATGAGAAAGGGAGATGGAGAGAAAGAGAGCAAGAGAGAGAGAAAGAAAGAAAAAGTGGAAAAGGGGGAAGAGCAAGTGATAGAGATAGAGAAAGAAAGAGAATGAGAGAAGGGGGAGAGAGAGAAAGATAGAAAGGAATTTAGAGACAAAATGAGAGAGAAGTGATTGTCTATTTAAAGATACACTGTGTAAAATAGACTTGAACAAAGTTTTTGTCATGTATATGTTTTTGTTGCACAAAATTAAAAATAAAAATCTCTGCTTGTTATTTGGTCTGGAAATAAAACGTATTTTTTACTTTCTGTTTCTATTGATTTGTTTAGTCGACTTTTCACCTCCAGAAAGTTCCACAGTGCACCTTTAAGGACACCTGTGTTTCCCGATGAACACCACCACAGCTGAAACACGTCCTTCCACAAAACAAAGGACTTTTAATACTTCAATACAACTGTCAGTGCGCCACGGATCCTTTTGTCTTTCTTTAATCATCTGCACATGAAATAAGTCTGTTGTTTCAGTCACAACTTCAGGTGTTTTAGATGAAAAAACAACACACCAACAATCATCAAAACTAGTGTAAAATAAGTCCAGATATTGTAGTTAACATGATTCACTTGCCTGTGTTTCTTCGTTTCAGACTAAACTTTGGGCTGCAGTGTTTAGAGGTGTTGTGGCTCCCTCTGGCAGGGGCGTCGGACTGGGGGGGTAAAGGGTACTACTTTCCCTAGGGCCCAGAACAGATAAGGGCCCTCCAAGATCCATTGATTTTATACATTTTTTGCTGTTACTTTTTTTTTCTTAATTTAATCTGTTTTCTGTCATAATAAAATATATAATGGTCATGTTCTTTTCCATTAAATATAATTATAAATAGCTCCAGAGGGCCCTTTCACCCCTTTAAAAAGACGAAAATGGTTTGATCCATCTTAGACGAGCGCCTCTTACGCAGGGATAAAACACCAGACCAGACGGAGCAGGCTCCACTGAAGGAAGCATCCACTTCATCAAAATCTTGTCTTTCCACCAAGAAATGAAAATCAAGCCATCAAAAAGAGGCCTAACTACTTTCAAAATTGCTAATAGACTTTATTTTTTCCTCCCGGTGCGCGCTCTCTCTCTCTCTTTCTCTCTCTCTCTCTCTCTCTCTCTCTCTCTCTCTCTCTCTCTCTCTTTCTCTCTCTCTCTCTCTCTCTCTCTCTCTCTCCTACAGCTGCTCTCGTAGGGGCAGTGATGACTGCACGTGTCAAGCTGCAGAATGACACGTATTTCACTAAAATCTGACAAAAAACTCACAGAGAAACGAGTCTGTAAAGAAGCTGTATTTTAAAGCGCTAAACTTCATCCACGCGGCGCGGACACGCGCCGTCATTTCATAACACGCAAGTCACGGTCCAAATTCACCTTGCTTATTCTGGCCCGACCCGTGGGCGCGTGCGTGTCACTGTATCAGAGGAAACTGCTCGTTTTGGTGCGTGTTGGATACAGAGCACGGAGGAGCTGAAGTGCGCCAGAGCAGGAGCCATAGAAGTAAAGTTAAATCCAACAGATTCATTTACCACGAGCCTAACAGCGTCAGTAACAGAAGAGCAGGATATGTTCAGGTTTAATGACTAAAAGTGAACTTTTGTTCTCTGAAAGAGAAGTGAACAGAGTGAACGAGCAGCAGGTGAGCAGCTGAAGGAAGAGTCATGACTTTATGATACGTGTCAAACCCAAGGCCCGCGGGCCAGATGTGGTCCGTCACATCATTTTATGTGGTCCCTTTAGGTTTTATAATGAAATAAATAATAAATAAAAATCATATTAAGGTTGTAATTTACTGATGTTTCAGCAGTATCTTATCATGGCTGGTTCTTACATTAAAGCTGCACAATGAAAGATTTTTGAAGGCAGGTCTACAACTCTTTTGTTTCAAAAGTGACATTTCTTGGTTTTAAAGAGACAACATACATAATTTATTCCAGTAGGAGATTTTCTGAATTATGATAGAAAAATAAGTTTTCAAACTTACTCAAAATCATCATACTCACAGTTAAATATGAACAAGATTTTTGTTTCTTCCTCTCAGTATTTATTTATTTATTTATTTGTGTAGACTATTTATTTATTTGATTGGGACTGAGCATGTTAATGAACAGACAGAAATGTAAAGACTCCAAATTGAAGCCAAAGGCTAGTTTCCATCTGTTAGGCCAGGGCTATTCAAATAGCGGCCCACTAAGCAACATGATGGTAAAATGGGCCACATTGTAAAGAAGCCTGGGAAACACTGTATCTTTACAATGAACAGCGATGGGTATACAGCAACATAATGCTAAGCAATAAAGACTGGCCCATCAGAGTAAAGTGGGCCAGGGGCTGGGCCACATTTGGTTAGATCTGGTCTTCAGTAGCCTGCCGTACTTTTAAATCAACTTAATCAGCTAAAATGCCATTGATATTTGTTTTGCTCAGTTTTGTTCAGGTTCACAAATTAAGGTCTAGTCCTGTTCCAAATTGTGGTTCATCCCTGAAGAAGCACAAATGTAGACCTAGAGACATGGAGTTGGATTAACTCTAGGTTTAGTCTAGTCATGTATCTGTTGTTCTGACTAGTTTTGATGTATCTCTGCTTGTAAGCCTGTCATAGGACAGAGACATTTAGACTTATTTTCAAATTACTAAACATAAGTTCAGTTCTGTTGTTCAGCCCACAGACCATAGTTCTTTGAAAAATCTGGCCTGCTGGAAAATATAATTGAATAGCCCTGTGTTAGGCTGTCTGACCAAATGTTTTAATTCAAAATAGCATATATTATACAAAATAGACTTAACAGTTGGTTAGATGCATTTTTGTTCAGCAGACTAAAAGCCATGATTTTAGACACTTCATTCAACTACAAGAGACCTGAAAAATGCACCAAAACTCACCAAAATTGACCTGTTTATTTAAAAAATCTCTGGGGAGGACCCCCAGACCCCCACCCTCACCTGTCTGTCATCTATCAGTTTTAAATCTCCACCACTGCTAAAATAAGTGTGACACTCTTGTAGCACACTGTAGAAGGAGGCTGGCAAAAGGGAGCTGTGAGTCACTGCAAATGCTCGATGTACATTTCTGAGGTCTTTAAATTAATAAATAAAAAAAAATCACAAACTCTTGCATAGGGGCCCATCAGCAAAGTTTGTACCCAGGGCCCAGAATTTGGTGCTACGCCCCTGCCCTCTGGTGACCGCAGTCTGAAGTCACATGTTTCTTTTCCCTCACATATCAGACACAAACAGGCTCATTTACGCAGAAAGCTCAATCTGCCGCAGACACAGGGTCACGTGCCTCCTAAACATCAAGACAAAAGGAAATGACCGGGATTCGAACCAGGAGCAGAAAATCCAACACATGCAGGCGCTGTTCTTAACTCCTTCACTGTCTGCTTAGCTGTGATCACAATGGGAAAGTTCCTGATTATTTCATGTGTTTGCCAAACAAAATTAAAAATAAAAATTACATTTCCGGGACTGAAATAGGCTCCCAGCACGTCACTGCTCATTATTGTATTTTATTGTTTTTTCAGTCTCAGTCTCAGTTTGAACTGTGGAAGTGTGTGGGACATTTCTGCTCCAGGATTTTACTTTCTCAATCTCAGCAGACTTCACTCACAGGGGCGTAGCACCAAATTCTGGGCCCTGGGTACAAACTTTGCTGATGGGCCCCTATGCAAGAGTTTGTGATTTTTTTTTATTTATTAATTTAAAGACCTCAGAAATGTACATCGAGCATTTGCAGTGACTCACAGCTCCCTTTTGCCAGCCTCCTTCTACAGTGTGCTACAAGAGTGTCACACTTATTTTAGCAGTGGTGGAGATTTAAAACTGATAGATGACAGACAGGTGAGGGTGGGGGGTCTGGGGGTCCTCCCCCAGAGATTTTTTAAATAAACAGGTCGATTTTGGTGAGTTTTGGTGCATTTTTCAGGTCTCTTGTAGTTGAATGAAGTGTCTAAAATCATGGCTTTTAGTCTGCTGAACAAAAATGCATCTAACCAACTGTTAAGTCTATTTTGTATAATATATGCTATTTTGAATTAAAACATTTGGTCAGACAGCCTAACACAGGGCTATTCAATTATATTTTCCAGCAGGCCAGATTTTTCAAAGAACTATGGTCTGTGGGCTGAACAACAGAACTGAACTTATGTTTAGTAATTTGAAAATAAGTCTAAATGTCTCTGTCCTATGACAGGCTTACAAGCAGAGATACATCAAAACTAGTCAGAACAACAGATACATGACTAGACTAAACCTAGAGTTAATCCAACTCCATGTCTCTAGGTCTACATTTGTGCTTCTTCAGGGATGAACCACAATTTGGAACAGGACTAGACCTTAATTTGTGAACCTGAACAAAACTGAGCAAAACAAATATCAATGGCATTTTAGCTGATTAAGTTGATTTAAAAGTACTGCAGGCTACTGAAGACCCGATCTAACCAAATGTGGCCCAGCCCCTGGCCCACTTTACTCTGATGGGCCAGTCTTTATTGCTTAGCATTATGTTGCTGTATACCCATCGCTGTTCATTGTAAAGATACAGTGTTTCCCAGGCTTCTTTACAATGTGGCCCATTTTACCATCATGTTGCTTAGTGGGCCGCATTTGGCCCGCGGGCCGCTATTTGAATAGCCCTGGCCTAACAGATGGAAACTAGCCTTTGGCTTCAATTTGGAGTCTTTACATTTCTGTCTGTTCATTAACATGCTCAGTCCCAATCAAATAAATAAATAGTCTACACAAATAAATAAATAAATAAATACTGAGAGGAAGAAACAAAAATCTTGTTCATATTTAACTGTGAGTATGATGATTTTGAGTAAGTTTGAAAACTTATTTTTTCTATCATAATTCAGAAAATCTCCTACTGGAATAAATTATGTATGTTGTCTCTTTAAAACCAAAGAAATGTCACTTTTGAAACAAAAGAGTTGTAGACCTGCCTTCAAAAATCTTTCATTGTGCAGCTTTAATGTAAGAACCAGCCATGATAAGATACTGCTGAAACATCAGTAAATTACAACCTTAATATGATTTTTATTTATTATTTATTTCATTATAAAACCTAAAGGGACCACATAAAATGATGTGACGGACCACATCTGGCCCGCGGGCCTTGGGTTTGACACGTATCATAAAGTCATGACTCTTCCTTCAGCTGCTCACCTGCTGCTCGTTCACTCTGTTCACTTCTCTTTCAGAGAACAAAAGTTCACTTTTAGTCATTAAACCTGAACATATCCTGCTCTTCTGTTACTGACGCTGTTAGGCTCGTGGTAAATGAATCTGTTGGATTTAACTTTACTTCTATGGCTCCTGCTCTGGCGCACTTCAGCTCCTCCGTGCTCTGTATCCAACACGCACCAAAACGAGCAGTTTCCTCTGATACAGTGACACGCACGCGCCCACGGGTCGGGCCAGAATAAGCAAGGTGAATTTGGACCGTGACTTGCGTGTTATGAAATGACGGCGCGTGTCCGCGCCGCGTGGATGAAGTTTAGCGCTTTAAAATACAGCTTCTTTACAGACTCGTTTCTCTGTGAGTTTTTGTCAGATTTTAGTGAAATACGTGTCATTCTGCAGCTTGACACGTGCAGTCATCACTGCCCCTACGAGAGCAGCTGTAGGAGAGAGAGAGAGAGAGAGAGAGAGAGAGAGAGAGAGAGAAAGAGAGAGAGAGAGCGCGCACCGGGAGGAAAAAATAAAGTCTATTAGCAATTTTGAAAGTAGTTAGGCCTCTTTTTGATGGCTTGATTTTCATTTCTTGGTGGAAAGACAAGATTTTGATGAAGTGGATGCTTCCTTCAGTGGAGCCTGCTCCGTCTGGTCTGGTGTTTTATCCCTGCGTAAGAGGCGCTCGTCTAAAGGTGCTTTCAGACCAAACGCGACCACGCGAAACACTTTCAATGTAATGTCTATGTGTAGGCGCGATTTCGCACGACTAGAGCGGCGCGGAGAGTCTACTACGACCGGCGCGAGCGTTTAAGGGCAGACGGGCGTCTAATAAGCGCGACCAACATGTGAAGAGCAAAGTGACAGTGTTAACGACCAGTACTACACCTGGAAGGCCCGTGCAGACATTGACAAGACAACTAATCCTCTTGGTATCAGCCCCATACACCACTGTCTCTTAACTATGTCAAATAAGCCCTGTGTTCTCCATTCGCATCGCTCATTTCTCCGCTCTGATTGGCGACACTTGAGGACGCGCCTCCGCTGACAGACACATACACATGAATGGGATTTCAAGCGACATTTGCCGCTCCTCGCCTCCTATCTACACGGGCCATGAGGGCGGACGAGCGTCCATGCGCGAGGCGCGAGCAAGTGACAGTACGTGGTTCAAAACGACAAGTACTCCGACTTTAACATGATCAGGCTTCTAAGTTATGAACTTATTCTTACCAAAAGCTGCACAAACATAAAAAAACACATAACATGTGTGACTGAGACTTACCCTGTGGCTCCACAAAAGAAAAAAAAAAGATCGTATTTAGAAAGTTTAGTCCAGGGATTCCTCTCGTTTGTACATCCTGTGCTGTCAGTGTTTATAATTCATAAACTCCTCGATTCTGACAAAAACAAGCGGCTCTTTTGGTCAAATAAACTTTATATCCACAGCAAAATAAGCGCGATGTCCGAGACAAAAATAACCTGCTCATTCGACTGAACCGGATTTATATACTGTCATTTCCAATACAATTTACAGCTTGATTGAGTGGCGCACGTGTAAAGCGCAGGGTTGAGACCCCAGAGTCCGAGTTCAATTCCCACATGGGTAATTTCCATATTTTTTTTCTGCACTTATGCATAACCTATATTAAATCAAGACATAGTGCCTGTTTTGTATTTTAAAACGATAATACAATGTGTTTGTACAGAAAGTATGATTTATAAAGTTTAAGATTGCATATGTGCTACAGATACAAACGTCTTCATCAGCTGTTTTGTTGCCTGGGGTCGAACTCACGCACCCGCGGGCTCTTTACACCTGAGTCCAATGTGTTATCCACTCGACCATTTGACATCAGACTTGCACGGCGCTCTAAAATGGAGAGTCACCGATGCCGTGGCTGCATGAACACGCCGCGGTTTGAAAGCTGCAAGTTGGTCGCGCGAGAAACACGACTAATTTCGAATATATAAGCGGCCACCGCGGGGCGTCTGGCGCGAGTTGACGCCTCTGGTCTGAAAGCACCTTAAGATGGATCAAACCATTTTCGTCTTTTTAAAGGGGTGAAAGGGCCCTCTGGAGCTATTTATAATTATATTTAATGGAAAAGAACATGACCATTATATATTTTATTATGACAGAAAACAGATTAAATTAAGAAAAAAAAAAAGTAACAGCAAAAAATGTATAAAATCAATGGATCTTGGAGGGCCCTTATCTGTTCTGGGCCCTAGGGAAAGTAGTACCCTTTACCCCCCAGTCCGACGCCCCTGTTCACTCACACACGATTTCTATTCACCTCTTACATCTGGACTAGTAAATGTTGTTTTGTTTGATCATTTTGAGACTGGAGCAGAGAGGGGAGGGGCTGGTCACGTGACTGAGCAGGAAGTAAAAGTATTTGGAGCAGAGGCGTTGTCTGAGCCACAGGTGAGTCTGACTTTTGTTTTTACAGTCTTTATTTATTTATTTGAATCGGACTGACTTTGAGATTCATAAACATCCACTTGTGTAGAAACAGTCTGAAGTCTCCATAGTGTGTTTAACAGATATTTATGTGTTTTAGTCTTTATCACAGAGTGAGACTGAAGCAGGAAGTGATAGGCCTAAGCCTAAACTGAGCCTGAACACACGTCTAAATACTCTTTTACATAGAAAGAATACTGTTCAAAATACATTGTAGTACAGGTAGGCCTCTGTTATCTGACTTCAATATATTTTATTGTATTTTTCATAAAATTCTGATGAAAACTAAATGAATTAAGTCACTGACAAGATTTAGCTCCAATAAAAGCAGTGCTATTGTGACTTTAGTTTAAAGTCTTGTTTCAACATGTCTCTGTGTGGTTTCTACTCCAGGCTGAGTCAGTGTTGAAATGGCTTCAGGGTCTGAGCAGAGAGAAGAATGTTCCATCATAAAAGAAGCTCCAGGGGGCAGCACTGAGCTGGATCTCTCTGGGACAAAGTGAGTACAGTCTTTTCTCTTTCATGATGTGACTTTAGAGGACAGCAGCTGTGTGTCTGGAGCTCATGTGGACAGTGTTGTTCTAAAACAATACAACGACAGTCAACATCCAAAACACATCAATCATAAAGAAATGTGATTTCTGTGGACTTCTGGTTTTATTTAGCTAATATTTTGTCTCATATACTGTAAGTATTATATTTTGTTCTGTACAAGCACATTTCATCATCTGTTTTTCCTTTGACCCAGATTAGAACATATCTGTTATCTGTGACATAGCATCCTGTGACACACCTGAAATCATATCAAGCTAAGTTAATGTTCTATTCTGAATGTACGATTATGTTTTATCATTACTATTGCTCACATGTTCTTGATATTGTATAATTACAAGATATACAGTAGCTGACAACTGTCAAGGAGGTGCCAAATAGACAAAACAATGTTAAATAGCTTTGACCAACAAGTAAGAAAACATGAGAACACACAAGTACAAGTGCAAGAGTAAGTGTGTGCGCTTGACATGAGTGCGCTGCACACACAAGTGTCATAGATGTTGGCTGCAAGTGCTGCAAATGGTGATGTGTCTGCTGTCCTGTTGTTCAATAAAGATCTGCTGATGAGACAATCTTTGGCTTTTAAAATCTAGAAGTCAACACTGCAAATCAGACAACTTTCAACTGGAGAAGAGGATTATAAAGACATTAGAGGCAGCAGTCATGACCTGCTGCTGCTGTTTACACGTTATTAATCAAGTAAAACATGGCTTTGTTAGACTGATCTAAGCTGCAGTAAAAAAGTCTTGTGAGTAACAACATGATGTTTTGTCTCCAGACACAGATCCACAGCCTCAGTGTTCAGTGGTGCGTCCATGAAGAGTGACGGCTCTAAAGGAACCTCCAGCCTTCGGTTTTGAACCAGCCTCTTCAGATTCAGGGTAAGAACAAACATAACATTGAAATAAATGTAATAAAAGACATAAGAACATTAACTTTATGTGGTGTTAAAAGAAAATACTTTCTCTAAATAACAATCAAAAACTTCAATATTTCACATTGTCATAACACAAAAATGCAAGGATGCTTTTGCTCTCCACTAAAACTGCACACTGTTATTTATTGTAAAACCTAAAATCTAGTCTGGATGGTGGAGGAGTCGTAGGAGCGGTCCTTCTGGATCTGGTACAGTTAATTGCTAATTACTTTTTGGAAAACTATTTCATTTTTCTCTACATAAAAATACAAAATAGATTAAATCATACAAATTGCAAAATAACTTCACTTGCATATATTACAAACAAATCCATCGAGGAAAGCATATTTCCAAATGCGTTTAAAACAGCTGTAATTACTCCAATTTTTAAGTCAGGGGACAAGCAGAATGTATGCAATTATAGACCTATTAGCATACTTCCTGTGGTTTCAAAGGTTGTGGAGAGAGTAATTGCTGAACAATTAAAAGAACATCTCTCCAAAAACAATTTACTACATCCCATGCAATTTGGATATAGAAAACACCACTCCACCGAAACTGCATGCTGTTATTTTATAGAGACAGTAAAGGCAAAGCTGGACAAGGGCGGAGTGGTCGGTTCTGTATTTCTGGACCTAAGCAAGGCTTTTGATACGGTCAACCACTCAGTGCTACTGAGGAAGCTCAGTCATTACAAACTGTCTCATAGTGCACTGCAGTGGATAGAATCATATCTCAGTGACCGTGTCCAGTGTGTACGCATTAGTTCAAAGCTTTCAACATTTAAGGCCAGTAAGATGGGTGTTCCACAAGGCTCCGTCCTTGGGCCATTGCTTTTTGCGATCTATATAAATGATCTTCCTACAGTTTGTGATGATGTGGACATCCAAATGTATGCGGATGATTGTCTATGTACATGGAAGTGATGCAACCAGTGTGGCAAAAAAACTAACTAATGTCATGGAAAACATCTCGCACTGGTTACAATCTGCTTCCCTCACTTTGAACATAAACAAAACAGTGGCAATGTATTTTACCAAAACACAAAAAAGAAGTCCTCCTTTCCATTTATTTATATAAATACAAGACAAATCAAAACAGTAGAGGAATTTAAATTTTAGGAGTTGTTCTGGATCCAATTTTTTGTTTTAAAAAACACGTTAAAAAAGTGTCTAATACTATTAAATACAGTTTGTCGGTTTTTAGACACATTCGAAACAAATTGACCCACAACGCTGCAAAAGTGTACCTTGATGCAATGATTATTTCTCATCTTAATTATTGTATATCTTGACCAAGCATGTGAGACAACAATAAAACCTCTAAAATCTCTATATAATCAGGCTGTAAAAGTCTTGGATAAAAAACCTCTGAGATTCCATCATTGTCCAATACTTACACAAAATAAAATGCTAAACTTTGATAATTTAATTATCTACTCAAATGTGCGACTAATCTTTAAAATTGTAAATAACATTGCGCCTCCCCCATTGAAAACATTTGTCCAGCTCTGCTCTGAGCAGACAACCAGGAGCTCCAGGTCCACAAGTCACAATGACTGCAGATTACCTAAACGTAGCTCGGTCTTTGCACAAACAGCATTTTCTTTCAAAGCCATTAAAGAATGGAACAAACTCCCGCAGAATCTGAAGCTTTCCTCTGATATGAGATATTTTTCATGCAATGTCAAGAAATTACTATTGGAAAACCAGCAGTGTCGGCATTAAGAATTTTTGCTATATTGTAACCTCTAATGGAACTTTTACTGAATATGGGTGTAATTTGTTGTACATTTTCTTAAAGCCTTTTATTTTATGTTTTCTTATTGTATGTAACTGTTGTTTGTGAAGGACTACAGATGGAAAGTAGCTCTGTGCTAACTCTGGTGCAGCCATCTTTTTAATGTAACTGCACATTGTCCTTTAAATAAATAAAGTAAATAAAAAATAAATAAAAAAATAAATTATGACCAAAAACAAGTTTATTTAATTAATTATTGTGACAAACCTACACACACATACATAAGGTTTCTTCAATATGTATTTGTCTGTGTGAATGTTCAGAGCTCCTACTAAAGTTCTAAAAAGAGGACAAACAATGGGCTACAAGTTAAACTCAAAATTTTTATCAAAGCTGTCAGTAACAAAGTCTTATGAATAACAACAGATGATGTTTTGTCTCCAGACACAGATCCACAGCTTCAGTGTCCAGTGATGTGTCCATGAAGAGTGACTGGTCTAAAGGAACACCTCCAACCTTCAGTCATGAACTGATCCTTCAGACTCAGAGTAAGAACAAACTTTGACAACAAAAATAAATGTAATAAAAGACAAATGAGTGCTACAGTTGTATGTGATGTGATGCTTAAAGCTAAAGTGTTGTAAGACAGCAGACTGAGCAGTTCAAAGCAGAAGCATCTAGAAAAGTCTGATTCTCAAAGACCAAAGAGAAGCTCTCACAAGTCTTCCTCTGAACAGATGAATCACACTAAATTAATTCAGTTCAAATCATTGTGAACCTGTGATTCATTCATAAAACAGAACCAGACTTTCTCTAGGTCTGCTCGATTGTGATGAAAATAATTGATCACTATTATTTGAATTCATAATTGAAACACGATTATTCAGACGATTATTTGCTTAGAGAGAGCGCAGAGCATTAGTGCCTCTTAAATACAGAGAGAACAGATAAAAGGCAACAGGTGACAGAACTAAAAGGAAAAGACTGTTGTAAATGTAATTCTACAATTGTAAAGAAACAACTTTACTTAAAACTCCTTTTCCAACTTGAAATGTATGTACACACTTATGAGTTATAGTTAATAATCACAATTTTTTGATTTCATGCAATATTCATATTTGAAATTCAAACTTGATCAATTGTTCAGCCCAAACTTTCTCTTATTAAAACACCAGAACTACAATATTCAACACAGACTTTTTTGATTCTCTTTGAGCTTCTGGACTCGGCCTTTTACTGTCTAAAGCAGATTAAACAAATGTTGTTACTAAACTGACAGATAATTATATTTTTGTAATCAGTTTTAAACAAAGCTCTGCTCTAGTTTGAGTTAAAACAAATGTATTAATATTAACAAGTATCAAAGTAATAACAGAGTAATCTTTCAAACTGGTGAATCTGTGTTTAATTTTTTGGTCCTTTCACTTTTTGTGATACTTGAACCTCGACTTGAGTGTTTGTCAGAAAATATTAGAATAATAACATAATAAATAGAGGTTTATAGAACAAACAAAAACCCTAAACAAGGTTAATGTATCTCTTTAAGGATTTATCAATGCTAATTCTCTTTCAGTCCTGTTATTGATCTGGTCTTTCAACACTTCTCTTATCAGTGCTGGCAACAAATATAACAAATAAAAAGCAGCTTCACTTCATACAGGATAAAAACCTGGTCATATCATATGTTCCATGCTGAGCTCTCCTGGTGCTTTTTCTTCCTCGTATCATCACTGAGCAGCTACAGTCTGTGTTGTGTAGAAGTTTGTAAATGATGAGTTAGATGAGGCGTTATTCTGTGGACACTCTGCTCGTGTGTCACTGCTTCTCACTGACGGCTTCATGTGTCCTGTGCACATGACCTGTCGACTCTGCTTTGACCTGGACTGTGCTCTTGTGTGTGGACGAATCAGAGCCACCACACAAATGTAGAGACACAGGCTGTTTCCAAAGCTTAGGTGTCTTGTCTTGTCTCTGTCTGATCTGGGCGGGCTCTGACATCATGACATCTTGTCCTCCACAGGCAGTGTCCTCCGTTGATTAGCATGTGGATCATTTACCAAGGAAGGATGTGTATCCCGCTGCAGCTCCTGTGTGGATCACTACCAAGGATACATGAACAAACTTAGACTGCCTTGCAAAATTAACTTACCACAAAATGCACTGAATCACAAATAATTTTATTACTTTTGCAAATAAAATAGGCTGACTTTTTTTTATGCAATATAAAAGTCCTGCTCAGAACATAAGTCTTTTATACTATACAAAACTGACATAGCCTTGTGAGTAACAACAGATGTTCTTAAAGTTTCTCTTCAGACTCACTCTGAGGACCAACACTAAATAATTAAACAGATCTAAAACTTCCTCAGTTGAAATGAAATGAGTTTACTGTTTTTGTCCACAGAGAAAAGTCACTTCTAGACTCCAGGCTCAGGGCTCAACCCACTGACACAGCAAATGAAAAGCAGCTCCACAGCTCTACACAAGGTGAGTCTATATTACACTGTTTATGACGACACTTCAAACACATGTTACTTGATACATCTGCGTTCCTCTCACAGCAGCTGAAGAGCTCCAGAAGGTTCTGCAGGACCATAAGCTGAGCCTGAGGAGCAGATGTGAGAGTGTGACAGAGGGAACTGAAGGAGCAGGAAGTAGAACTCCTCTGAACAGCATCTACACTGAGCTGTACATCACAGAGGGCCTCAGTAAAGAGCTCACAGACCAACATGAGGAGAAGAGGCTGGACAAACTCTCCAAGAAGACTGAGGAGAAGAAGAAAGAAACCTCCATCAGGTGTCAGGACATCTTTAAAGCACTGGACACTGAGGAGCAGCAGGGGGCGCCACAGCAGGAGAGCAGAAGTCCATCAGAGCGGTGCTGACCTGTGGCGTGGCTGGAGTGGGGAAGACCTTCTCAGTCCTGAAGTTCTGTCTGGACTGGGCCCAGGGCTCAGAGAACCAGGAGCTGGACCTGGTGGTGCCGCTGTCCTTCAGAGAACTGAACCTGGTCAGAGGGGGCGCTACAGTCTGATGGAGCTGATACAAGTGTTCCATCCAGCGCTGGACAAACAGGTGACACTCCTTTATCTGCTCTTCTACTTCAGTCTAGTTCAGAGGGTTTAGTCTGAGCCACAAACAGCTTGAAATGGGACTATTCAAGATAAATATACTTTTACATGTGAGGAAATTAAGTCTTATTAAAACAGGTTTAACTAGCAGAGACAAACTCAGACTTAAACTGGATCAGATCATAACAGCAGATACAGGACTAGAACTAAACCAAGTCTATGTAGGTCTGTTACTTTTGTGTTGCTTTAGGTCTGAATCACATCTTTAAATAAATACAAAAATAATCAGTCTAATCAATTTTACTCAAAAAAAAAGATATCCAAAATCCTGTCAGTCAAAGCCTTTGGTTGTGCGCTTGTCATTGTCATTTTTCTCACTTCTCTGGATCTAAATGAGTGGAAATCTTTTATGTTGAATGTATGAGTCTGTGCACTGCTTCTTTCTTATTTAGTCACATAATAACAGACATAAGGACTGATCCTCTGCTGTTAAAGCTTTTTACCTCCACATCTGACACACTGGGACGACAGCACTGGGGCCATGCTCTGAGTCCAAAGTCTGGATGTGACAGTGCTGGTCTGAACGGTGGTTCACTGCTGTTTTCTTCACACAGTGAGTCCTGTTTGTCGCTGCTGTGGCTCTGTGAAAGTGATCATACAAAAGTCACCAAACATGCACACACTCATTTATCAAGTCTCTAAATGTCACTGTGAATGTTTTTACCTTTTGAGCAGTAAGTTATTCCAACAGTCCAGTGTTTAAGCTTTAGTCTGGTCCTTTGTGTCTGAGTTTGTGTTTCCATGTTTGGATAAATGTGTCACATTTAAACGTTTGCTCTTGTTCATGTTGTTGTTGTGTCCACAGACGCTCACAGCTCACACTCTGTCCGTCTCTAAACTCCTGTTCATCTTCGACGGCCTCGACGAGAGCAGACTGTCTCTGGACTTTGACTGTAAGGTCATCTCTGAGGTCACACAGAGGTCAGAGGTCAGCGTGCTGTTAGTGAACCTCATCAAAGGCACTCTGCTTCCTACTGCCCTTATATGGATCACCTCCAGACCAGCAGCAGCCAATCAGATCCCAGCGCAGTGTGTGCACAGGGTCACAGAGGTCAGGGGCTTCATCACTGACCGTCAGAAGGAGCAATACTTCAGGAAGAGGTTCACAGATGAAGAGCAGTGTAAAACAGTCCTGTCCCACATCAGATCCTCCCGCAGCCTCCACAACATGTGCCAGATCCCAGTCTTCTGCTGGATCACAGCCACAGTCCTGGACCACATGTTGAGAAGCCATCAGAGCGGAGAGCTGCCCCAGACTCTCAGCGACATGTACGCTCACTTCCTGTTAGTGCAGACTCACAGGAAGAGGAAGTACAGAGCAGAGCAGGACAGAGGTCCAGAGCTGAGCACAGACGAGTGTGAGCTGCTCCTGAAGCTGGGCAGACTGGCCTTTGAACATCTGCAGAAAGGAAACATCATGTTCTACCAGGAAGACCTGGAGCAGGTGGGTCTGGACCTGACCGAGGCCTCGGTCTACTCAGGACTCTGTACAGAGATCTTCAAACAAGAGAGTGTCATGTTCAACAAATCAGTCTACTGCTTCGTCCACCTGAGCGTGCAGGAGTTTGTGGCAGCGGTTTACCTGCTCCACTGCTTTGGAAGTGACACACAGGTCGTTCACAAGTTTCTTGGTGAAGATGGAAGTGAAAAGACAGAAGAGCAAAGAAGTGAAAGTGAGTTTCTCAAACGATGTCTTGACAAATCTCTGAAGAGTCTTCAGACGGTCGCCTTGGACCTGTTTGTTCTCTCCTACATGGCCTCAGTTGGAGTCAACAATTTACGGCCCTGTCTCTGAGACTCGAGCTTTTAAATATATCAACGACACATACCCTATATATGATTCATCTCAAACTTTGAATCGTACTATCCGTAGCTTAAGACGTATTTTACGTTTCTCCTGACTGAAATGTCCATCACACTATTCTATCCACTGTTGATGGAAATGATCTCCTATGACTCACTCTCTCCTCTGCCTC